>APFE031385895.1:34522-119044 GCA_000404065.3 Pinus taeda
ACCGATATATGCAATGTCCTAAAGCATAATACTTGTTCTACTTCTACAAAACATTAAGCGGAAGCATAATCGAATTGAAGAGCAACATCAAGTAGAAACATTCATAACTGATCAAGAGAAATAATCACACATAACACAAGATATATCCAAGGGAAAGCACCAACATAAAACCCCACCATGTATTATTAATCAAGTGTAGATCCTCAAGAACATACAAAATGAATAAGCTCAATAGCTATCCTGCTCTCTCTGTAATCAGAAGATCCTGATGATCTTCAATCAGAAGATGAAAATCATGGACTACCTAGGCCTCATTATATAGGTTGAAATTTGGCTTGATCATACCTGCTGTCACCTCAAGTCCAACTACGTAGTCATAGAGAAAATAGATGCTTTTCTTATGATAGGAATACTTACTAGAAATATCCTAGCATATGATAATACAGTGTCCCTCATCTGATCTCAACTGGGTCTCTGACAGAACCGACATGCAACAGTTATCCATGAGTGAATTCTCAGTTATCTAAAATAATAGTTGTCACATGCATGCAAGCATTAACAAACTATATTTTATTATTTTAGTAACTTGTTAAAATAATCTAACTGGACTTGACTATTTAGAACTAAGTCAATTGTTTTTCTCGTTATAGAACTCATACTTATTCCCTCAATCAGTGGAGGAAATTAAGGATAAATTCCTCAATTAGTGGGACAACTCATGTGCATGCTCACAAAGACTTCAAATTCAAATTTCCTTAACTAATTAACTCAATTGAATGAATTAATTAATATTTCCAACTACTGTTAAGACCAAAATTAATTTCACTTCCTATAGATAGACTACAGACTGCTATAAATAAGAAGGGACCTAGAAATGCTATCTTTAGAACTTTCTATTTTTAGTAGTTTCACCTCTCACCCAATGTGGCCACTGACCTCACTAGCAAAACTGCAATTTTTAGACATGCTATTTTTAGCACATTCGAAATTTAACATTTCTTGTTGCACATTTTTCAACAGTGGGTAATGGAGATCAAGATTTCAGAGACAGGGACTCAGACACAACCAATGCATCTTGATATATTGGCCTTACTAGAGAGGTAATAGGGGGTTTTTGGGTAGATTCCTTCAGGAAGACCACTAGACCAAGGATTGAAGCACATTATTGAGCTAGAGGAGGGGGTGCATGTAGTCATTACTACTCCCTATAAGTATCCTAAAGCCTATTAGGACAAGATTGAGAGGGATATATAGGAATTGCTGAGATTGGGGCACATCAGGTCCAGTTTGAGTCCCTTTGCTTCTTCTCTGGTGTTGGTGAAGAAGAAGGACAAGACTCGCTGTATGTGTATCAAATATAGGGCCCTAAATAAGAAGACACTGAAGAATAGATATCCCATACTGTGCATTGATGAGCTAATGGGCAAGCTTAGAGGAGCGAGATACTTCTCTAAGATAGATCTTTGCTTAGGGTATCAACAGATTCAGGTGAGGGAGAAAAACATCCCCAAGACCACCTTTTGTTGTCACTATGGACACTTCAAGCTATTAGTGATGCCCTTCGGGCCAAACAATGCTCTAGCCACATTTCAGCCTTGTATGAACAACGTGTTCCATGGGAAGTTGTAACATTTTTTCCTTGAGGAGCACCTTCAACACCTGGAGGAAGTATTGCGCATACTTGAGGAGAGACAACTATATGTGAAGATGTCCAAATGTGGGTTTGGATTGATTAAGATGTTGTACCTCGGGTACATGATAGGAAATGATGGAGTGAAGGTACACCATGAGAATATTAGGGCCATCATGGATTGGCCTACTACCAAGAATGTGATTTATATCATGGGATTCTTGGGCATTTGCATGTACTACAGGAGGTTTGTGAGAGGATTCTCACAACTTGCAACACCCCTCATGGATTTGATGAATAAGGGGGCCTTTGAGTGGATGCAGGTAGCACAGGAGGCATTTGAGTGCCTTAAGAAGGTCATGAGAAAATGTCAGATTTTGGCTTTTCCGAATTTCATACGGCTATTTGTGCTGGAGTGTGATGCTTCTGGTGAAGCGGTTGGAGCCGTGATGACACATGGAGGCCACCCTGCAACATTTGAGAGTAGGAAACTGCTGCTCCATGAGCGACTATACTCTATTTATGATAAAGAGATGCTGGCCATTATGCATGCACTGGGCAAGTTTAGGCAGTATTTGGTGGGCAACCGGTTCAAGGTGAAGACTAACCAAAATAGTATTCGGTTTTTCCTAGAGCAGTAAACATTGCAGGAGAGGCAACAAAAGTGGGTGAGTAAAATCAAGGCATACGACTTTGAGATTGAGTACATCAAGGGAAAACAGAATGTGGTAGACGATGCTCTTTCCCAGAGGCTTGTGACATTGTCTCTAATGGATGTCATTGAGGATTGAAAGGCTCAACTCTTGGTTGAGTATTCCAAGTATATGCAGGCTTGTGATATATTAGATGACACATGTGGGGATGATAGGTTTAGTGTGGATGTCGTGATATACTATAAGGATAGGATCTACTTGGTGCCAAGATATCATCTCAAGGAGAAGATTATGTAGGAAGCTCATGATTCCCCTCTAGCAGGGCAACCCATATTCTTCAAGAAGTACCGTTCCATTAAGGATCGTTTTTCATGGAGGGGTCTCAAGAGAGACGTACTGAGGCACATGCAGGAGTGCATAGCCTGTCAAAGGAATAAGGGGGAGCTATCACACCCAACAATGATACTTCTGTTGCTCCCTATCTAAGAGAGGAAATGGGAGAGTGTGCCCATGAACTTCATCACGAGGATCCCAGTTTCACAGGGACGGGATTGCACCTATGTTGTGGTGGAAAAATTGACTAAGTTTTCTCATTTCCTCTCCATCCTTTCGAGGTATTCAACCTCTTAGGTAGAAGAGTTGTTCTTTAGGGAGGTTTTATGGCTACATCGTCTTCCAAAGACCATGGTCAGTGATTGAGATAACATTTTTAATGGGGATTTTTGGCAGGAGTTGTTCAGATTGGTGGGGATAAAGCTTACTCCTAGCACTAGTTATCACCCTTAGACGAACAAGCATATCGAGATTGTGAACAAGTGGCTGGAGGGGTACTTGCATAACCATGTGACTAGGTAGTAGAGAGTGTGGGTGAAGTGGCTTCACCTAAGATATTTGTACTACAACACCACCTACCATATGACGATTGGTATGTCTCCTTTCTGAGATCTTTATGGATATGATGCACTTTCTTTCTCTGACATGATTTTTGGAGATAACAAGGCCCCGGGAGGAAAGTAATGGGTCTAAGAGAGCCAAGAGATCCTCATGAATCTCAAGAAGAATCTACAGGTGGCACAAAACTAGCAAAAAATGTATGCTGATAGGCGTCGGGTGGGGAAGCTGTTCGAGATGGGGGACATGGTTTACTAACATCTCCAACCTGACTGACACTCATCACTGAATTAGAAGGGTTCGAGAAGCTCAAGCGCTACTTCTATGGGCCTTTCTAGATCCACAATGTGGTCCACATCTCATGCCTGAAAAAGGATTTGGGAGAGTAGGTTGCAACAACCACTGAACTGCCTCCTTTAGGTGATGAGGGGCACTTGGTACTGACACTTGAGCCCGTCTTGGAGACACGGGAAAAGAATTTGAGAAGTAGGGTCATCTGGGAGTACTTAGTCATATAGAAGGACTTGGTGGTTGAGGATGCCACATGGGAGAGTGAATAGATCTTGTAGCATACCACATTACATTTGCTTGAGCACAAGCAACATTTGGGGAGGGGAGGACTATAATGTACCTTCTTAATAGTTTTTCTAAGGGAAGAACGATGATTTTACAATTTTGGGGCCAACAAAATTTTTGGACACCAACTTAGGAAAAGTGGGTAAATATTTGAGTTGGTGGAATGTGGGGGCCACCCCACATGAAATATACACCCCTTGAAGGAAAATTCGATTTGGTTAAGGGAGGTCAAAATATTTGCTGGAGGGACCCACAAAGGGAAGGAAAAAAATATAAATAGGATGAGGAGGGAAACTATTGGGACCTTTTGCTAACTTGACATTTACACCATTGTTGCTCAACTTTTTTAGCTGAGTCACAAGTGTTGTTTAACACTAGAGTTTTCCAAGGATAAAAGTCACTCGTTCTTCAATGGACCTCGAGTGCCACCCTAGGGAGGTATTACTAAATTTAGTGGAGACGAAACTTACTATAGATTGTGGTGCCTTACAATCGTTTTCCTAGGCAATTTCTACTCAAGATTGACCTAGAAGAAAATCGTACCAAGTAGAGCAAGTTTCCAGGGCTATTTTGCCAGAGGATTTTGGAGGAATTTCACTAGGGGTGGACCAATAATTGTGGGAATTTTCAGATTTGGAGGTTGCTGCTCTTGAGATGGCCAAATCTGTCATTATTGGTCTTGCGTAGAGGGTCACTAGGCATACATTTATGGAGCTGGAATCTACTCCCTTATGCTGGATTTTGGGGAAGAAATCCTCTCTCTCGGGGGAAATTTTTGGAGCAGTTCTACAATAGATTGAGGAGGAATAAGGGCCAATTTCATTAGTTTCCACCATGGGGGACATAATTATTGGCAAGGAGGGTGTAACACCAAAAATTTGGTAATTTGTGAGGTCAAAATTAGCCCAATTCCTTTTTGGGTTTTGTTGAGCTATCCTTAAGGATCACACAACCATTTTTTCTAAATTTTTGGAGGTGTTTTGGGCCCTTAATTTCCAGTTTTCCTACAACAACAGTGTAGATAATTTTATGAGTGTAACATATAGAATATTGGAGCCATTTGCATGGGAATTTTCAACTATCCTCACATGGGTATTTGCTTGATTTCATAACAATCCCAGGTGAACACTTTCCACCACCTATTGTAACAAAATTCCAACACATTATCAATAAATTGGCTAAGATTCCTTGTTGCTACATTACAAATTTTTAATTTTTCCTGCTTGTGTTATTTTCCATAATTTTATACTTGTTCATATGCTATAGCTAGTGCATGTCTTTGGTATTTTCATGTAAATTTCCATTAACAATATTACAAAATACTATAGAATAAGAATATAAAATCATGAGTGTGTGAGAGAAGATGCACGAGACTACTCATATGAGTTGAGAGGCATAGCACCGCCCACTTTGAAAAAAATAATAGTCTAAAAATAAGTCATAGAGGGAAAGTAGACACAATGGAAATTGATGACTTTGGTCCTGCCATCTGATAGATTTTGACTATATCAATAAAAAGTCCCACTGTTAAATAATTCCTTCAACAAACATCGTGACATTATTCAGTCATACCCATTGTTTTACATAATGAAGATGACCACATAAATCAACCATAATTTGTAAATTTTGATGAAAATCAACCAAACAATGAGAATTAACAAATTTAACAAGTACTTCTCCAAATCAGTAATCTCATGATCGTACCCCCTGTCGCAATTAGTATCCATCGAAGAAGATGAAAAATATAAACTCGGTCGACGAAGAGTCATGACCCGCGCTGAATCTGTTTACCATATACATAGATAGAGCGTGCCATATAGATTAGTCATTCTTTGAATACATCATCGATAAGCTAAGAGCTAGCATTCTTGTGAGCATTCGACCCACCATCAATCATGTTGTTAATGACAAGTCAAGCAATATTAGAACATCTGGAGCACTGGAACTTTCAACAAATAAAATGGGATTAAATAACATTCCCCTCTATGAGGATGATGAAGACCCAAGAAAGCATTGGTGTGTTTGTGAAAAATTATAGCTTACAAATGATATTACTGATGAAGATAAGCAAATATATCAATTCGCAACTGCCTTGAGGAAGTGAGCATTAACATAAATCATAAATCTTATCGAGAAGCAACCAAAAAAAAAGGAAGAAATCAAGAACAACTTTCTTACCTTCTTTAAGGCCCAAAATGTCAAACATATTGTAGCACAAAAACTAAAGGAAATTAAAAAACGACCAGAGGAAACAATGAGAGAATATGATAAAATATTCAAAGATCTATTAAGTTAAATCCCATATGTTATTGATGAAAATTTATTAGTTCCATAGTATGTGACTAGCCTCCTCCAAAATATCAACGATTTGTTAAGAATACAAATCAGTTAAGAATGCATGAATTCAAAACATGCGAAGATGCTCTTAGGTTGGCTTAGCGTATTGAGACGAACGATGAAGGCTAGTCGATTATCTCATCGACTGGCAATAAACTTGAATATAAAATTGAGAAACTACAAAACTCGCTATTGGCTCTAACACTTCACAAGAATAATTTATGGTGCACAAACTATCAGATCGAAGGACATACTAAAGATAACTATAAATTTACCGATTACTTTGATCAAGATGTCCAACAGATAAAATCCGACATATACTATGATATATGTCAAATTGCTTGAAATCATACATCTAAAGGTTGGAAATAAAATTTGCATAATTTGAAGCCTAAATGGTGTGCCATTTGCTTAAATAGCAATGACTCAACGTAGGAGTGTCCACTCAAAGGGAAGAATAAGCTAAATTATCATTTGATTAATATAAGCAAACCATAGATCAATTCAATGAGCCACCATCATTTAGTGGAAGAAGAAATGGTTAAGGAGGAAATGGTGGCCATTGAGGGGGATACAATGGCAATGGTTGAGGTAGCGGTTGAGGTTGAGGAAGGTTTATTATTTTACCTGTTGGAAGGAATGACATACAACCCTGAACTTCCCATTAAAAGATAAGATCATTGTGAGGCTTGTAGGATCATTCCTTGGAATATTGCCCAGAGAGTATCGAAAAAGTTTTGAATAAAAGAACTGTCAATCTACTCTAAACTATTCCTTGTTACAAAACAAGATATATTGAATTCAAAAAATCTTCACATTGTGAGGTCAGGCATCAGAAAAGATAATAATTAGCAAGTTATTCCACTAACAAAAAATGTGACTAGACACCTAGATATGTGGGTACAAAATGATATAATGGTGAGAGCAGTCAGTTTCTTTTGTAAAGAATCTAACTGACACAAACGGGCAAAGGATGCTATATTAGAAGAACATTCAGTTGGATGTCTAGTGGACCTTCTAAACATGCTAAAAGATTGTAATGGAAGTATGGAAAAATGTAAAAACATGCAACAACTATCATAAGGAAAACAATTTGAAGATCATGGTCCACAAGTTTACATTGAAATAAATGGCTACATGGTAAAACAAGTCATAGTCAAAGTTGGGTCACAAGTGAATATACTTCCCCGATAAACATGGATAAGCATGGGCATACCAAATCTACACAAGACAACTAATTATCTTAAACTTGTCAATCAAAGATTCATTGAACCTATTGGCACATTAAGGAAAGTAAAAGCTACAATTATGGGCATCCCGATGATAGTTTATTTGAAGTCATTAACTTAATTGATGGAATACCTACATATCCTACACTAGTCGAGAGACCATGGGGACAAAGGATGAAAGTGACTACATCATTAGAGAAAAACATAAATAATCTCGAAGGTAACGACAAGAAAATTATTATTCCCTTAGATCCTCGCGAAGGAAAGCCATGGATCGAAGCTTGCAAAGAAGAATTAGAAACACAAATGATGTACCAAGTACTACATGAAGATCATGATAATTTGGATCTGAATTCCTTTGGTGAAAATTTGGTTGGATCACCTCTCTCCATTGGTTAGAATTCTGACACAAATATCTATGAGTGGAAATTTGATAGCTACGAATCAAAATATAAATAATGTTGGATGATTAAAGCTACTCGAACAACGAAAATATGACCTTGTTACTCCATCAAGACAGTGCCTATTCTAAAAGAGAAGAATTGTAGAGGAACACTGTCACTGCTTCTAATAGATTTATTGTAGGATTCCAACAACATTATTTTTTTTAAGGAACAATCATCCCCTGTTAACCATGTAGAACAATTAACAAAATCTATTGGTGAACAGGGAAGAATGAAAAGTTTGGTCCAAACCTTTACAGGTCAAGCGACAAGATGGTGGGACACCCACTCATCTTGACTCCAAACATGGAATACAATAATGACATATTTCATTAAATGCTTTGGAGGTCGAAAGCTTTCAACATAAGCAGATATACGCATTTTTAGTCCTCGACAAGATCTTGTTATTCATATACAAAATTGTGAGTCATAATGGCGTAGGATCAGATATAAATATGAAAGATTCTGACCTCATATGTTCCCGAATACCTTAGACAACTTGCCCAACAAGTGGTATAAAATCAAAGAAGCTCGAGGACAATCCTTGCAATGGAAAGAGTTGACAGAAAATTTCATCAAGGATTTTGAATTTAAAATGGGGGAATGAGAATTGAATGAAGCAGTTAAGAAAATAAAAGGATTTATAAAATAAAAACCAATCGATGGAGATGGGTTTGAAGTTGTTCGAGGTTCTGAGTCTACAGGTGCCGTTAGGGTTTTGTTAGTTCATAGTACAAAACTAAAATGGAGGTTGTAGGCGGTGGAGGCAGAAGGCGCATCATGACCGATCTACGGCTAGAGGAGGGCAGTGTGGGCAAACTCTTTACGGGGTGGGTAGGCTTATCTATGGAGAATTGTAGAGACTGTTCACACCTAGGGCTTTTTCCTCAGCTGAGATGCACGAAGAAGTGGTTGATTATTCTTCTGACTCCTTAGATTATGTGCTGATTTGGAAAGAGTATCCACCTCAGCACATTGGTATAGAGTCACTAGAGGCTCATGGGGCACCAAATATGTAGGTTTTCTCGTCTAGTTTTTCTTTGGAGGGGGCTTTGGTTAGCCTTGCATCTCTAGGGTTTGAAAGCCTACTACCCATTTTAGGGAATGTTTCACTAGGGTTATAGGGCATAAGTCATAGTGTCGAACCTATATTAAATGACCTTTAGTAGCAACTAGACCTCTCGATCCCTTCCCCATCATCTCTTCAATTTTTGGAGCAATTCCTAGACCCAAGTTCGATGGATGGCCAAGGTGTCGAAGTTTCTTACCAAGTAGGGAATGCTCGAGTTAATGAGATTTTTGTTGTTTCAAAAACATCTAGGTACCATGCCTATGAGGCAGTGTGCCATGCGCGGAGTGTCAAGGCTGATCATATAGTGCAAGTGAACCATATACCCACATCTATCCAAACCTCAAGTTTCTTTGAGGGGATTCCTGTTAATAACCTTCGATGTACTTAAGAGGAAGCTAGGGTTTATGTTTTAGAGTAAAACCCTATTCAAGACTTTGGGAATTCATATGAAGGCAGAATCCGAATAAGAAATTAGAGAGTACAAAGGTTAAGGAAAGAGGGAGGCTGTTGGTCTTAGGTGAATCTATCAAACTGGATCAAGCCATGGATACAACATACTCTGTTTTGGTAGGAAGGGTTTGAGGGAGAAATTAATCCTCGACGCATCTCACAAAATGGGTCTTGAATATTTGGGGTCAGATTCTAGATAATTTTCCCACTATAGTGACAATGACCAGGGGTTGTTTTACACTCACGTTTGTTTGGGATGAACATGCCTCATGGGTACTAACCAAATTCTGGCATATCAAAATGGTCCAGTGATGTTGAAGCGATGGTCTCCTCTTTTCGATCCAGAGATAGAATAACTGGGGGCAGGTCTGATTTGGGTGTGAATGTTGGGGTTACCTCTGTAATTCTAGACCAAAGATGTCTTCAGACACATTGGGGATGATTTGTGAGTTTTCCTAGATTATGACAAATCGTATGTAGAATCGGGAAAGATGGCGTATGTGCATATATTGGTTCACTTGGATACAAGAGAGGGCTTGGTGGAAAGTTTGGAGCTTCAATGTCGAGGTCAGACTAGGCTGCAGAAATTAGATTTATGAGGATGTAGCCTTTAGATACAGGAGGTGTCACGAAGTTGTACATCTATACAAAGAATGCCCATTGATTGCTAAAGACAAATCGGTAGAGGAATAGCTGGTCGGGAAGGATGGTTCGCATGGGATTGGTGTTTCTGTAGATGATATGAACCAAAGACCTCAAATTTTTTTGGCCTAACAACATTAGGGGATGGAAAAAAATAAAGGGACACAAGCATCATCAGACTGTCCACGTTATCCAAGGGTCACACACACTTGAGATTCAAGAACCGGCCCCCCTCCGGGTACTGATCTCTCTATCCCATCCTTGGAACCTCATATTTCTCATTTTCCATCTGTATGCACTTCATCGTCTAGTCCTATATCAAATTATGGGGTGGTTTTATCTCTTTGTAATTTGAGCTCGTTTTCATGTCCATTGGTTTCGGTTCTTGTATGTTTCCCGCCTCCTTCTCCTGCCATCCATGTTGTCCCCCTCGAATCATTGAATGATAGGGAGGATAACACATCTCATACTAGCACTACCCATAGATACAACCTGAGATCATTATCCAAACCACCCCTAACAATGGGTGGAGGAATTGGCTTATAATCTACCCCAAAGATCCCGAAGCCATCACGAGGTAGAGATTCCAATATATGAAAAGCCATACATAGGGATGGTGTGGATGTAGCATAGGGTAGACTATTATCACTTGACAGGATTCTTAGAGAAAGGGACAACTTGGAAATGGTTTCATGATGAAGTGGTTATCTTTCAATTATAGAGGGCTAGCTAGCCCTGCAAAACAACTAGTGCTAAGGAGATTATTATATCTGAAGAGATTGGATGTTATTTTTCTGCAGGAAACTCTCGGTGATAGTACCCTTATTACCAAAATCTTAGAAATTATATATCTTGGATTGTCCTTTCATGCATTAGATGCTCGTGGCAGATCCAGAGGCATTTCTATTGGTATAAATAGTAGAACGGTGAGATTAGTGAATATTTGGGGGAAAGAAGGTGTTTTAATGGCACATGTGTATTTTGAAAAATTAGGGATCGATATTAGGGTTGTGAATATATATGGTCCCTGTCATAATTGTGTCAAGTTTTGGGAGGCATTATTGGGATCTTCCTTCATGCAAGGAAACAACATTATTCTAGGGGGAGACCTTTACTTTTCTATGGGGCATTCAGAATCTTGGGGTAGTCATGCTCAGGTGGATTCTCTCTCAGTCTTTTTTGAGTAGATCCTAGAGCATAACAACTTCTTTGACATCAAAGTCACGCATTTACAACCGACCAAGAGGAATACACGAATAGGAGTTGTTATGCTTGCTAAGCATCTTGATCAGTTCCTAATTAAGGTACCATTGTTGGATAATATTGATATGATCAGGCAATGGGTGGGTTCAGGAGGTATTTCGGATCTCTCACCTATATTGCTTTTGATTGCTGGTATATCTCCAAAGTTGAGGGCTCCATTCAAATTTAATTGAACATGGTTAAGGGATGAGGAATTTCATCGTGTCACAAAAGAGACAAGGAAGGATAGCTCACAAAATCGAGATAGATCGCCAGTGGAGCACCTAGAAGTTCACCCGTGTCACCTAAAAAAAGAATGATAGAATGGGATACGGCTAAGAAAAATAAAGACGATGAAAGGCTCAATAATATTGAAGCTAAATTAGCTAGGTTAGATGATCCAGGAAATGGTGGATATGTCTCCTCCGAATCTAAGTTCCATATCACTCAACTAGAAGATTAATATACTAAGAGAAAAGGAAGAATCATGGCGACTCAAGAGTAGAGCTATATGGCTCTAAGAAAGAGATGAAAATACCAATTTTTTTCAACGACATGCTAGAGGAGGAAGGTTTTTAACATGATATGGTCCCTGAAAGATGAGGAGGGATCCACAGTTCATTCGTTCAGAGGTTTATCAAATTTGGGTATTCAACACTTTGGCTATTTGTTTAAAGCTCCATAGGAGGCATCCCTAGCAGAAATTATAAAGGTAGCCAGGCTCTTTCCATGATTTGTTAATGATGATGCAATTGAAGACCTGAATAAACTAGTGACTTTGGGGGAGCTAAACGTTGTACTGAAATGGTTTAAGAAGGACAAGAGTCTGAGTCTAGATGGATGGCCCGTGGAATTTTATTTGGATTTCCTTGAATTGATAGGTCATCATCTCATTAAGGTGATTGAATATTGTAGGGATAACGAGAGTATTCTATGAGGCCTTCAATTCCATGTTTATAGCTTTGATCCCCAAAATCTATAAGCCTAGCTTCTTTAATGATTTCAGGCCTATCTCACCGTGCAATTTCATTTACGAGATAATTGCAAAGATATATTCTAACCACATTAAGCCCATATTATCCCAACATATATCAAAGGAGAAATTTTCCTTTTTGGACCACTGACAGATCCATGAAGCTATTGGTATGGCATAGGAAGGCCTTCACTTGATCAAAATTAAGAACTTGAAAGCATTAATCCTAAAAATTGACCTAGCCAAAGCTTATGTTGCTCAGTCATTTAGGATTTCCACATGCTTTCATTAACTGAATAATGTGTTGTATTACCTCTGTCTCATACAACATCCTGATAAATGGATCAACATTAATTTTTTTCATGCTGAGAGTGGTCTCAGGTAGAGATGTCTTTTATCACCTCTTGGTAATGGAAGGTTTGAGCAGATTGATTTCAGGAAAAAGGAACATGGGGAGAATCAAAGGTGTCAAAATTGTTGAGTCCATTACCTTGTCTCATTTACTTTTCATAGATGACGTCCTCATTTTTCTAAATGGATCCATGAACGATTCTTTTGTCTTAAACAACATATTAATTCTATTCTACAAGGCTATAGGGAAGGAAACAAATAACGAGAAATCCACTTTATCTGTTATAAATTATACCCAATGTGAACTTGTCTATGCCAAACAAAGGTTTCTATATAGGTTCTTGTCTTTTGAAGATGGCCTCAAATATTTCGGGTTTAGGCTCAAGCCCAATAAATATATAATTGCGGATTAGATGTGGTTAGTAGCCAAGATTGAATCAAGAATTAAGGTCTGACATCATCGTTGGTTATCCAGGCCCAGTAGATTAGTTCTTATCAAATCGGTGCCGAAGGCAATCCCTGTATATTGGATGGCGTTATCATGGATTCCCAAAGGCATAATAGACATGATACAACAATTTTGTTGCATAACTCTTTGGAGAGGGAGCAAGGAAGTAAGGCATTTCACGTGGGTAAGAAGGGAACTTATTTGCATTTCAAAAAAATGGGGAGGTTGGGGAATGAAAGACCTAGGCTGCTTTTCAATATCCCTTGTGGCCAAACTGGGGTTGCATCTTCTCACAACAAATAACTTATGGTCAGAATTGGTATACATAAAATAAATCATTCCATTGCATATTAAGGAATGTATACATAGCACCAGATGGAACAAGGTGGATATCTCTACTATCTAGAGATCTATACTTGATTCCATTGGATATATTAGAGAAAGTTTGACATGGAGAATAGGATCATGTGTAAAGGTCCGAATAATAATGGACACATGGTCATGTAGTGGCAATTCCCATATCCTTCCTCCTAGACTTATTCATTTCTTGGAGATGGATGGTATTAGGACTCTAAATTACATTGTCGGACAGTTCAACCATATTTTGTCAAAAATAGAAAACAACTTAGGATCTGTAGATCCCTGACCATTGGCATCATGTCTGGGTTAATTATATTAATGCTCTGATGGAGGCTCATGTAAGAATACAATATCGAGAGGATGAACTAATTTGGGCTATCTCCCTGCATGGCAGATATACACTAAAGGAAGGTTACCCATTCGTCTTTTCTGATCATGAACCTAAAAATATTGTTTGGTGGTGGAACTCGCTTTCAAAAATAAAAGGTCCAACAAAGGCTAAGTTAGTCATGTGGTGTTTATTGCGTAATAAGGTTCCTATGGGGGGAAATTTACGCATAGATCCTTTCAAGGACCATCTTGGTATCTTCTGTGCAAGAATAACATAGAATCAATTGACCATCTATTCTTGCACTATCTTACAACAAAGCTTATATGGAATCAGAAATATCAATCTTTAGTAGTAAATATCAAGTGGTAGGAGGAATCTCTACCTTGTGCTTAGGAATAATGGTGGAACAACACACAACCTTCACAGCTTTGCAACCTTCCCTTGTTGGTATGTTGGGGTATGTGGTTATGACAAAATCTGCACATTTTTCAAGATAAGGTTCCTAACTGGACTTTCACATGCTCACATATTGAAGCCTTATATAGTTTAATCCTAGAAGAAGAACAAAATAATCAAAACCAAAACATATTGCAGAATCCATTGACAACTCATTTCCTTGGCTCGGGTCAGAATGTAGGCTATGGTGGTGGTGCAATTTTGTACTCTTAAAAACATTATTTCAAAATGAAGATGGGTTTAGGAAGGGGCACAAATAACTTCTCAGAACCCAATAGGATCAGGCTACTCCTTATTTTCTCCCTTGAGAAAGGTTTCCAAGAACTGCAGATCTTTGGCGATTCCAAACTTGTCGTAAATTGGTTCAATATTCAAGATCAATGTCACATGCACACACTCAAAAGTTTGATGGATGAAATTATTGCATTAAAATCACAATTTGACTATATATCTTGTCGTCATATATACAGGGAAGGATCCAAATTTATGATAGTCTTTCCAAGGAAGTAACACAACAACCTGGTGGTTCTTGGATGATTCAGGAGAAAAATGGACATGATTTCTATCATTATTATCACAGACCCTTCATTGAGAATTAACATCTAGTGTCAAAGGTTTTATGATACGTCACAAATCATTGATGGTTTTCATTTTTGTATTTTTGAGTCGATTTTTAGAACTATGTCATGTATATATTATTTTGTATCTCACTTTTTATCAGTTACACTTATGTAACAACTACTTTTCAGATTTCATATAGTAAAGTGGCTTTCATGATCACTTTTTTTTGGCATATGCTCTTTGTGCAACATCCACATCATGTAATTTTCAATATTTTATATAATGGAAGTTATGATTTTTCCTTGGGGAAAAATCAAAAGTTGATGTCTCATTGACTTGTAATTACGTGTTGTGTACATTAGAACCAAAAATGACCAGATGGATAGAAATGGAAGAAGCACTTATCTCTGGCCAAAGCTTTTGTTGGAGGAAATATAATCCAGAGAACCAAAAGGGAATAAAATCGGTGTACAATCTTGACAAAAAAGAGATTAAGAAACTACAAAAACCAAACTTTCAACCTACCTACCAAGAAATAAAAGTCGGGGACCATGACTCGATGAGTTGAAGGCACCCAACTAGATGGACGTAGAAGTGAAAATAGGAGAAGCCAACATATATAATGATGATCGACCAAATATTTCTCGACTTAGTGACTATTGGTTGGACAAACAAATATCGGAATTCTTCGACCTACTCAAAGAATATCAAGATGTATTTCCTTGCGACTATAAATATTTAAAGGGACTCATGAAAGAAATGGGGAGATGAAATCAACCTCATTCTAGGAGCTAAGCCAATAAAAAAGAGACCGTATAGGCTTGCTCATAAGTATAAACCCATTGTACAAAAGGAAATAGAGGGGATGCTTGCTGCTGTCATCATCTACCCGATGGAAACATCAGAATGGGGAAGTCCCATGGTCATGCAGCCAAAAAAAAATGACCTGGCTAGATTACGTATATGTGTTGACTACCACAAATTGAATAAGTTAACAATGACTGATTGATTTCCTACTCGATTCACTGATTAAATCATAATGAAGTCACAGGTCACTAATGTATAGTTTCTCAGGGTATAATTAAGTACCTATTGTAGAAGAAGACAAAGAAAAGAATATGTTTGTTACTAATTTTGGTTCTTTTACTTATTGAGTGATTCCTTTGGAATAAAAAATGCACCAACAATATTTCCACGAATCACTATCAAAGATTTTCAGGAGTATATTTATAAACAATGGCAATCTACTTTGACTACTGGACAGTTTACACATTGCTCAAAGATCACATACAATGCCTCACATTAATGTAGGAAATATGCATACAAATTCACCTATCATTGAACATTGAAAAATGTATATTTGCAACACCCATTAGAATACTGTTATGCCATGTGGTTTCAAAGGATGGAATTAAAGTTGATATGGAAAAGATTAAAGTGATTTTAGACTTGAAACCTCCTGTTAATGAAAATAAAATTAAAATATTTTTGGGCCATACTGGTTATTATAGATGGTTCATTAGGCACTACTTTGATATTACATTTCCCATAGATGAACTCTTAAAGAAATATGTTCCATTCATTTGGTCGAAGGAGTGTGACGAGTTGTTCCAATTGCTAAGAATAAATTAGTTGAAGCACACATTCTTAAGTTTCCCGACTGGTCAAAGAAGTTTCATGTACATGTTCATGCGTCAAATGTGCCATTTGGAGCAATTATGACCCAACTCAATGATGAGTCGATAGATCATCCTAATTCCTATAACAGTCATAAGCTAAATAAAGTCGAGAGAAATTATTCAATGACTGAAAGGGAAGATTTAGTCATGATCTTTGCCTTACAGAAGTTTCAACATTACCTTCTAGAAAATGCATTTATATTCTATACTGATAATTAGGCGCTAAATTACCTTGTTAATAAACTAGTTCATCAAGAGTGCATTTGTCAATGGTTATTATTATTTCAAGAATTTGAATTTGAAGTTGTTGTTTGACCAGGTAAGAAGAATTTCGATCTTGATAATTTATCTCAACTAGAATATCTGGAGGAACCGATTGATATTGAAGATGACCTCTTAGATTCACACTTGTTTAGAATCAAAGCAATCCCTATAGAGTTGGTCAAAATAGCATAATTTCTACACACGAGGAAAGCACTCAAGGGACTACCTCAAAGGAAGAAAAAGACTCTTGCAATTAAAGCAACACCATTTACTTTGATAAATGGGAAATTACACAAACTAGGTATGAATAGGGTATTGTAGAGATGTGCCTTGGAGCATAAAAGGAAGGATATTAATGACAAGGCACATAAGGGGGAATTGTAGGTCACTATCAAGGTGACATTTCCACAAGTAAAATACTGCAAGCAGGGCTATGGTGGTCAATAATATTTCGAGATCACCGATTACATGTATAAAAATGCAATATATGCCAAAGATTCAGGTGACCACTACCTAAACACCACATGCTACTACATTCACTTGTCCCGTTGCTACCCTTTGATATCTAGGCAATCAAATTTGTTGGGCCATTTCCCAAAAGAGTTAAATGGACAGGAGAAAAATATATTATAACAATAGTGGAATATATGATGAAGCGGGCAGAGGCAGAGCTGGTCGAATCATGTACCAAAGTAGAAGTAGCAAAATTTATATACGAAAATATAGTAACACAATTTTACTGTACTTTGGTCATCATTAGTTATAGAGGGACCTATTTTGTAAATGCTACGATTCAAACACTAATGAAGAAATTCATGATCAAATAGAGGAATACCATTGCCTATCATCCACAAGCAAATGACGCTATCCAATGTTCTTATAAAACATTACACAAAGGATTAAAAAAGGTTTACAATCTAGATTGGGATGATTGGGATGACAAGGTACCAACCATCCTTTGGGCATACCGCACAACTTACAAGTAGCCATCGAGATTGACACCTTTCAAAATTGTCTATGGACATGAAGAGTCGTTCTATTCTAGTGCTCAGTGAATGTAATAAATGTATCGACTATATTAAAGTATAATACAAATTGATGGAAGGAACAACTCCAACAATCAGAACAATTAGAGGAAATTTGAATCCATGCACTCTACCAACAACAAACTAGTAAATACCAACAAAAGGCATGGCACGACAAAAAACCGCAAACATTTTTTTTTTTAAAGTCGGTGATTTAGTTTTGGGATATGATAGACGAGTGAATGGTAAACCAAGAAAATTAGAAATTGCATGGATGACACCCTTCATTATTGAATACATATGACCTTCAGGAGCTGTATAGTTGAAGACATTGCAATGGCACTTGTTCAAGTCACTTGTCAATGGTGCTCGACTCAAGAATTATGTCTATTAAAAACAATGGTGTGTAACTTATGAAAACCTTTCTAAGATGCCAAAAACATGGGTTAGCTTGAAAACCATTCCATGGCAGGCTAACTAACCAAACAATTTTTAAAATTAATAGTTTTTCTTTCTTAAGTAGAATTTAGAAAAATAATTTAAAAAACCAGATACAGATTAGAAATAAAATAACTGACATAATAGTTGAGCATCTAATAAAGAGAGAGAAAGCACAAATCAAGTAGACATATATGATATAAATTACGAACATGAAGTAGATATGCATAATCTCTTAAATAGTAGGGCTAAACAAAATATGGATCAACATCATTCCAAGGATTAAAGACTATAAGAATGTAAAGAAAAATTAAAATATTATTATAAAGGATCTGACTCAGTAGACACATCAAGAGAGCAAGCTTGAAGCCAACCTGAAATGAAAAAAAACCGTTTAGTAGGATATGGTCATAAAGAACACTGTGGTAGGACAAATAATCAGGATAAAGGCTTCAACCACGTGTCAAAAGGTAGTTTCAAAAAACCATTTGCAAATAAATGCCAATCACATGATTCACAACACAACTCACTAGAGACAAAAATAATAATTTAAAAATCAAAATTCACCAATACATCAATTCAATCAGGACACATCACATACTCCATAAGTCCCGTCACTACTAGACGTACATCAGAAATCAACTCAAATCATCACAAAATCATTCACCACTTCATGAAGAAGGTGGCGATTAGGTGGCATGCACACGCTACGTGACATTGGAGGATCAAATGAAAATTCAATGAGACAATTCACAAAATAGGAAGCAAGTGGGAATGATGGTGCATTTAATTTCAATTCCATAAAAAATGATGAAGCCTTAAGCGTGACTAATATCTTGCTAGAAATATCGTTAAATGTCAAGTGTGATCTTGATGATATTCTAGACATCCCGAACCTTGTGATTTCCGATTTCAAATTGATAGATTGCTTGAGAAAAGCATAATTCAAAAGCGATTTTGCAATGATGAAGAGAGATTTTTTATTTAAGGACAATGAGGTTAGAGTGGAGCCATGAACAATGGCGAGGTTTGATCTTGTAGGTAAAACAAAGATCGAAGTCCACGTACACCATACAAAGTATGCGAAGGTAGATGAACCATCTTGGGAAAAGCACCACGAATCATTTCTTCGATGGGCCAAGCCAGATAATTAGTGAAAGTTAGAGTTTGAATGGTTGGAGAAGGCATGAATTCATGACATTCTCAGTGTCCTAGTGATAACATATATGCAAGATATGAAAAAAGAGGTTGCAAAATACTTGATAAGTAGATATCAAAACGAAAAGATATAGGTTGCCCTACCTCAATCAATTTCTGGGACTACAATCCATCTAATTACAAGACTACCATACAAGGGAGAAAAGGTTCCTAATGCAGCCGACTGTAACAAGTGGCTTACAAAATTTTTCGACAAAATATTTGGGAAGAATTCATGAGGGTTAGTGATTATCTAAGTATAGGACTGTAGTGTAAGATGAACTTGTATGATCATTTCCATTTGTCTCACACCTGCTTTTCAGCCTCAGATGTTAAATTAAATATGTTAGAAGCAGTTGGTGAGATAACGACCTATGGGAAGATGTACAATTGGGCATAATATCTCGTGGAATTAATCAAAATAAACTTTCAAGAGTACCAAATTCAAGTAAATATGTTCGCTTTCTTTATTTTCTCATTTGGTTAGCCATGAAGTATAGTCTGTTGGTTGGAGAGACCAAATTTACTAGAAAATATTTGCTGCTCAGGAATAATTTTAAGATTTTTTCACATGGTTGGTTGGGGAAGCCATACTCTCTAGGTCCGCATGAGTTATTAAAAAATTAGTTATTGAATAATAAGTTGTCCTGTAATAAATGGAGAGTTCCATAGCATGTCTGTTGGGAATTTCCACCCTGTTCCCAAAAAAAAAAATGTCTGGATGTTACCAAAGTTTAGTATAAAAATTATGCCGAGGTGGATCCTCAGGAACTAGTTTATCATCCCTTTGTTGACTAAGTGTTTGATGAATTGCACTAACAATCTAATACAAACTATCCTATTCATCCTAGGTCTTCAATCCCGCTAGAGACATTATTACCTCGCTCTCTAATGCAAAGTTGGAAGAGGAGACAAAAGTTGCATTATACTTGCAACCCTTCAAAGTTAATTTGTCAGTTCTCTTAGTGGAGCCATCATAGAAGTCCAGTTAGAAAGAGTTACATAGTCCCAAGGCTACTCCGACTTCCTCTAAAGGAGTTCAGTGAGAAGAAGTACTATTAAAAATTCGTTTGCAGAACCCTTAGCATCAACAACAACTTGATAGAGCTATTCGAAAAGTGATTGAATCTACAAAGGCAAAGGGTAAATCAATTAAAATCCTTGAAAGACAAAAACAACAGTTTCTATCTGTTGAAGCAAATATTCAATAGGTAGTAGGAAATTCTAAGGACAATTTTGTGGAACATATCTGATAGAAGATGGAAGAAATTTATCAAGCATTAGTAGGACATAATCCTGTGAAAAATGGAACCTCTATCAATGATCAAAACGATAATGTTACTCAGAAATAAAATGATATTTCCAGCTAGGAACATGACTAGACAGAGCAGGCTGCAGGCACATAGTCCAACACTCAAGTGATTGAAATTGATATAACCAAGGATACACCACCTAATTCTCCGACAGATATTGAAGAGGAGAAACATCAATCGGATTAAAGTCTGTTAGGTTAGCAAAAGTCACATGATAATTCATTAGAACATATTGAGTCAGATGAGACAGTTATAACCCATAATCGTAAACTCAACATACGACGATTATGCCAACAAAACAACAAGCAACAATGATTGAAGTACCATCAAATAATCCATCAGTCACTCAACCTACTTCGATTGACACAATGTCATATGAGCCAACTTTTACAAGTACACCTAGAAATCAAGTGAAAAAAGAACTTATTGACATCTATAGTAAGTATGCTAACTTAAAGCTTGCTAGTGATAAGCATATTTTTGAAGTTTTAGAGAAGTCTATAAAATTAGCCAAATTGTAGATGAAAAAGAGGAAAAGGACACCAATTAGCTTCAATAGAGATATGAACAACAAAGGGAGATTTTGCTAGATTGTCAACACCGAGCAACAAAAAAATTTAACATCGACATCCCAGCTAAAGTTGATGATCATCTCGTTTCCTTCCAACAGTTGGTGTATTAGTTAATTTATAAAAATGAATAGCTTAATGCACAGGTAACAAAGTTGCAGTCCAGACCAGTAGAGGCAAGAAGCAAAAAATTCACAGGGATACTCCAAAAGACTCATCATGAATTTTTGGTGGCCAAATAAATGTTGGAACACACTCAACATAGGAGCTACCTTAACAACTACAATAAACAACTGACCAACCTATTTGTCATCTACCCACAAGTCATAGAACGAAACAAAGCACAACTTGAAGCCAATAACTCCTCAAACATTTTGCAGGGAGTACTTAATCAAGTCTTGCAGCTCAAAATATTTGACATCTACCCGCAAATCATAGAAGGAAACAAAGCACAACTTCAAGCCAATAATTCCTCAAAATTTTTGCAGGGAGCACTTAATGAAGTCTTGCAGCTCAAACAAGCCAATCCTTTCGACAAAAGGGTATCAGAAGAGACCTCGTTGGAAGAAAGAGTTCATTTTTTTTGCGGATCTCAAGGAATCAAGTTCTCACGCAAGGCTAATAGTTCATGAATGGTCAATCTTTGATGAACACTTGCAAATTTTTACACTAGTCATTTATCAAAATTCTTTTCCAAACATGCCTCCATGAGTTCATTCTTTGTCGCCACAACTGTTATGGCCCACCCATCAGTTTTATGCACCCAATAGCTAGACATGTGATGCAACCTCATAATATAAATTGCATGAAGTCAAAGTGGACCAAATAGTGGATCACTCAATAGATTCAGTTCATGAAGCTGTTGGGTGTGGAGCATGATTGTTCAGAGGTCTTTGTTTCAACCAGATGTATACCCCAGGAAGTTTGTACACCCCTCCATGCGGGGGGTGCGAGGTGGACTTGTCCCCCTTGCGGGGGTTCGGGGGGGGCCAATGCCCCTCGACTAGGGGGTTCAGGGGCCAGCGGTACCCCGACAGGGGTTTCGGGGGTAGCGCCCACGAAGCTAAAAACATATGTAAAATTGCCTTGTAAAAGTATAGTAATTTCTAGTCAATCTGGGCCGTTCATTAGGTGAATGATCTGACAGTAGAAATTATGTTTAATTTAGGGGCTTTTGCCCTAGAAGGAAACCCCTCTCTTTGTATGAGGGAATTGTATTGAGGCTGTGTAATAGATGTGTATTTCTTCGAGCGAGAAACAGAGAGGTGAGACTGTGAGAGAAAATAGAGGGTATTACAACGGATCTGCTGTAGGTTGTGTCTCTTCATTTTGCTGGATAATAGAAAGGAAGGACTGGCTGTTCGGGGTGGACGTAGCCCAAACTGGGTGAACCACGTATATCTGTGTCTCTCTGGTTTTATGCATTTTCTGTGTTTAAATTTCTGCAATATTTTATGTGTTCCATTGCTCCGTAATATATAATTTTCTAACAACTGGTATCAGAGCCTAAGGTCTATTTGGCTGATAAACTCGCAGGAAAGAAGGGTTCCTCGTTCGAGTGGGAGCAATGGAAAAAGATGGTAAGTTTAGGGTCGAGAAATTTAACGGCCAAAACTTCTCGCTATGGAAGATTATCTGTATCAGAAAGATCTGTACCTACCATTGGGCGGAAAAACAAAGATGCCGATGGGTATGACAGATGAAGAATGGAACCTTCTCGATAGAAAGGCACTCAGAGCAGTATGGTTGTGCCTCGCAACGTCGGTCGCCTTCAACATTTCAAAGGAAACAACAACAGAGGGTTTGATTAAGGCATTGGAGAAACTATATGAAAAATCCTAGGCCTCAGACAAGGTATTTCTTATGAAACGATTATTTAATATGAAGATGTCAGAAGGTGGATCTGTTGTAGACCATTTAGATGATTTTAATACTGTTACAAGTCAGTTACGTTCTGTAGGTGTAAACTTCGATGATGAAGTTAGAGCTTTGTTATTCTTGTGCTCATTGCCAAAAAGTTGGAATGGTTTAGTAATGGCCATTAGTAAGGAAATGCAACAGAAAAGCTTCGGTGAGACATTGGGTAATGCTTTGAGTGCAGAGTCTAGGGGAAGAAAAATGGAAAGAGGAAAGAGCTCAGGATATCGCAGTAAATCAAGGAAAGGCAGATCCAAGTCTAGATCGGGGATTGTGTGCTGGAAATGCGGAAAGAAAGGACACCTAAAGAAAGACTGTAGATTTCGGAAGGGAAAAGAAGGAGATGCACAACAAGAAAACAATCATGAAGCAAAATGTGACAGGTGAGGTGTTACAAGATGCTTTGATTCTTTCTTTCGAAAATATTAGTGATTCCTGGGTGGTAGATTTAGGGGCCTCCTTCCATGCCACACCTGATAAGAAATATTTTCATGACCATGTTCAAGGAGATTTTGGACAAGTCCGTTTAGGTGATGATAAACCTTGTAAAATTGTTGGAATGGCTAAGGTTCTTGTAAAACAATAGAATGGAAACCAATGGCTACTACAAGAGGTAAGGCATGTTCCAGATCTGAAGAAAAATCTGATTTCAACAGGGCAGTTAGGACGTGAAGGTTGTGTGACAACTTTCACAGATAAATCTTGCAAGGTCACCAAAGGGGCCCTGGTAATAGCAAAAGGCGAAAAGGTTGGTACATTGTATTTATGCAATGGTATTTCTAACTCTGTTAATGCTTTAACTTCCAAAGGAGCAAATGCAACATTATGGCATCATAGGCTCAGACACATTAGTGAAAAGGGGATGAAAATTCCTCACTCAAGGAATTTGTTGCCGGGTTTGAAGAATGTTGATTTGGGCTTCTGTGAGAATTGCATTTATGGAAAGTAGAAGAGAGTCATATATCTTAGAGTTGGGAAAGAAAAGAAGAGTGAAAAATTAGAGCTTGTGCATACAGATGTATGGGGACCTGCTGAGGTATCATCTCTTGGTGGATCTCGTTATTATGTTACTTTTATTGATGATGCAACTAGAAAAACTTGGATTTATTATATTAAGAATAAATATGATGTATTTGATACTTTCAAGAAATGGAAAGCTTTGGTTGAGATTGAGATAGGAAAGAAATTTAAGTGTCTCAGATCAAACAATGGAGGTGAATATTACAGCAAAGAGTTTGCTAGGTACTGTTCAGAGCATGGAATTTACAGAGAGAAGACAGTTCCAAGAACACCACAAGAAAATGGTGTGTCAGAAAGGATGAATAGAACAATCATGGAGTGTGCAATGTGCATGAGATTGCATGCAGGATTGCCTTTACAACTTTGGGCAGATGCTGTAGATACTGTTGTTTATCTAATAAACAGAGGGCCTTCAAGTTCCTTGGATGGTGGTGTTCCAGAGGAAGAATGGATAGGTAAAAAGGTAAACTACTCCTTTTTAAAGCCTTTTGGTTGTGAGGCCTTTGTCCATATTAATAAAAAAAATGGAACAAAGCTTGAGGCAAAATCAAAGAAATGTACCTTTATTGGATATGGTGTTAATAATTCTGGTTATCACTTATATGATTATGAAAATCACAAAATAATTAGGAGCAGAGATGTAATATTCAATGAAAAGGTCTTGTATAAGAATCAGTTGCAGGAAAAGAAATAGGAAAAAGAAAACAATACATAGTTCTTGATGAGATCACTGAAAAAGTAAAGGTGCCTGAAAATAATAATAATTAACAACCACAACAACAACAACAGACACCCCAAACACCTGAAAGTGGTGTTAGAAGATCTACCAGGATAAGTATATCCCCTGAATGATACTCTCCTTCATTATGTTATTTATTGTTGACTGATTCTGGTGAACCCAAATGCTATGAAGAAGTAATTCAGGTTGAAATCAGGAAGAAGTGGGAGTTAGGCATGGAAGAAGAGATGGACTCCTTAATGCATAACCAGACTTGGGACTTAGTCAGGTTGCCTGCAGGAAAAACTAAATTGTAGAATAAATGGGTTTACAGGTTGAAGGAAGAAGATGGAGGAAAACAGAGGTACAAAGCTAGGCTTGTGGTGAAGGGGTTTGCACAGAAGAAAGGTATTGATTTTGATGAAATATTTTCTCCTGTTGTTAAAATGACTTCAATCAGAACTATTTTAAGTCTAGTAGCAGTTGAAGATTTGCATCTTGAGCAGTTAGACGTAAAGACAACCTTTCTCCATGGGGATTTGGAGGAAGAGATATATATGCAGCAGCCACAAGGATATGAGGTAAAAGGGAAGGAGAAACTAGTGTGCAGGTTGAAGAAGAGCTTGTATGGCTTAAAACAGGCTCCAAGGCAGTGGTATCTAAAGTTTGACAAGTTTATGTCTGAACAAGGTTATACTAGATGTCACTTTCATCATTGTGCTTATCTGAAAAAAAAAAATGATGGCATCTATAGTATATTGTTATTGTATGTGGATGACATGCTTGTTGCAGGGTCTAACATGCAGGAAATAAATGTGCTCAAAAGAAAATTGGAAAATTCATTTGCAATGAAGGATTTGGGAACTGCAAAACAAATCCTTGGTATGAGAATAACTAGAGACATGAAAATCGCAAATTAACATTGTCTTAGAATGAGTACATACAAAAGGTGTTGAAAAGATTTAATATGCACAATGCAAAACCAGTTAGTACACTTTTTGCTAGCCATTGCAAACTTAGTAAAGAAATGTGCCCAAAGACCCAAGAAGACATGGATTATATGTCTAAAGTTCCATATGCATCAACAGTTGGAAGCTTAATGTATGCAATGTTCTGAACAAGGCCTGATATTGCACATGCAGTGGGAGTTGTAAGCAGGTACATGAACAATCCAGGAAAGGAACATGGGATGGCAGTAAAATGGATTCTCAAATATTTGAAAGGTACCACAAATCAAGCATTATGCTTTGGTGGTTCAAACATTTCTCTCCAAGGATATGTTGATGCAGATATGGCAGCTGACAGAGATAACAGGAGGAGCACTACAGGATATGTATTTACTGTAGGTGGAACAACTACCAGTTGGGTTTCAAAAATCCAAAGTGTTGTTGCACTTTCAACAACAGAAGCAGAGTATGTTACTACTACAGAGGCTAGTAAATCAATGATTTGGTTACAAAGGTTTATGGGTGAATTGGGTAAGAAGCATGATATGGGCACATTATACAATGATAGCCAAAGTTCCATTCATCTTGAAAAGAACTCAACATTTCATTCCAGGACTAAATACATACAGCTAAAGTACCATTTCATACGATCAGTGTTGGAAGATGGAGAGTTGAAGTTGCAAAAGGTACACACTAGCCAGAATCCTACAAATATGATAACAAAAGTTGTAACCATGGAGAAATTGAGAATATGCTCAGTTTCAATTGGTATTCAAGGATGACTATGAAGATGAGAAACAACTAGGTCCAAAGAGGAGTCATTGTCCAGCAAATGAAGCAGCGATGGAGTTGCTACAATCATTCTCCAAGTGGTGAGATTGTTGGGTGGGAGCATGATTGTTCAAAGGTCTTTGTTTTTCGCTGATGTATACCCCAGGACGTTTTTGTAACCCATCCACATGGGTGGGGGGGGTGTGGGGGCTTGTCCCACTGCGAGGGTTCGGGGGCCGGGAGGTCGTGGGTGCTAGTGGTTCCTCGTGGGGTCGAGGGCAGCGGTCCCCGAAGCTAAAAACATATGTAAAATTGCCTTGTAAAAGTATAGTAATTTCTAGTCAATCTGGGCCGTTCATTAGGCAGATGATCTGATGATAGAAATTATGTTTAGTTTAGGGTTTTTTGCCCTAGAAGGAAACCCCTCTCTTTGTCTGAGGGCATTGTATTGAGGCTGCGTAATATATGTGTATTCTTCGAGCAAGAAACAAAGAGGTGAGACTGTGAGAGAAAACAGAGGATATTACAACGAATCTGCTATAGGTTGTGTCTCTTCATTTTGCTGGA
Organism: Pinus taeda; assembly: GCA_000404065.3. Lineage (NCBI taxonomy): Eukaryota > Viridiplantae > Streptophyta > Pinopsida > Pinales > Pinaceae > Pinus > Pinus taeda. Next base: position 61,593 of record APFE031385895.1, read on the forward strand.
TAATAGAAAGGAAGGGCTGGATGTTCGGGGCGGACGTAGCCCAAACTGGGTGAACCACGTTCCATGTCTCTTTGGTTTTATGCGTTTTTTGTGTTTATATTTCTGCAATATTTTATGTGTTCCATTGCTCCATAATATATATTTTTCTAACAGAAGCTTCGACCAAACCTTTAGATGCACTCGTCGAAGAAGCACACAAAACTATGCCTTAATCTATCTTTTATTCTTCAATGTAATCTATTTATGTATCAATTTTTCTAAAAAAATTAGCTCTTAGAGAGCCAACAATGAATTGCACAAGTTATTTTTTGTATTTTTTTATCACTCCAAATCTCCCCTTCTTTGGGACGAAGAAGGATTTTAGGGTGGGGAGATGTTGGAGGGGCTATTCGACTCAATCAAGTCAGAAAATATACAATGTAAATATGATTGTTGAGGTGATAACTAAATTTAGATTAGTTAGAGTCTGGTCGAACAATTAGACTACTGTAACTATCATGATGTGATATAAATATCTGTCTGTGCATCAATGTATCGATTTATTTGGATTTTAAGAGATATAATATAAAGTGTGCTTCCATTGGTTCTCCACTACTTGTATCTCTTCTCTTCATTTTTCTTATGTGCTTTACTATGTGAATTCTTAATGTTTATGCTACTGGTAATGATGTACAATTTTCCGTAGATTACAACAACATCCTAACTTTTTCTTTGTCTTGTTCCTTACTCATTCTATCATTTCTAGCTAAGCCTACCAGTGCATTAGGATACTTTGTTCCCAATTCATAGATACTGTAATCGAGGCTTCTTTTAACAATGCATGTTTTCCCTTGATCTCATTTTGGACATCCATTAATGAGGAAGCTGTTTTTTGAAGAATAATTATTTCCTTATACAACTATTTCATGATGGCTTAGAGCACTCTTATCTCTTCTAATGTATTTTTTCCATAAATCATCCTCATGAGAACTTGAGGCTATCAATACTTGCATTTATGTGTGGAGCCTTTCATTCTCTTGTCATGAATTAGCTAAATTCTTTTCTAGTTCTTTCACCTTGTTCACAAGATGCTCATTATTCGTCTCCGTTGCAGTAGAGAATGTAGATCTTGCAGAATCTATCACCATATGTTTTTTGTATCATTTTCCACTATATCTCTTTCCTAGGTCATTGAGATTGGTTTGGCCAATTCTCTGGCTAAGCATTTGTGCCTTTTTGAATAATCTTGTTTAAGCCACAATTGAATCTAAAACTTGAAAGGTCTAGCACTCAATCTTCCTTTTAAGCTAAAATTCCCATCTCTATAAGTGGTATATGTCCTTTGAGTGGTGTAGGAGGCTCAATATCCATAAGAAGCAATATGGATTCCACCTCTTTTTGAGCTTGCTCCTTTTGTCTAGCATCTTCCTGCACTTTCTTATCCACCATCTCTTGCGATTCTTTCTTCTTCAAGCTTCCTTATTGCTTCCTCTTGTTTTATTTTCTCTTCCTCTTGCTTTCTTCTGCTTTCCTCTCACTTCATATTTTCTTCTTTTCGTCCTCCCATTTTTAGCTACTCACTCAACTTTTTTCTTTTCTAATCTTTCTTTCTTTGCTAACTCCTTTTCCCTTTCTCTCTTTAAGGCAATTTTTTTTCTTGGGATTCTTTTCCTAGAGAGGATTCTTCATTTATAGGTTCAGGATTGCTCGTTGGCAAGGAGCTACTAATTCCCTTGCTTGCATCCACGACCTTGGTAGAATTGTAATAATTATTTACCTTTTATTATTCTTAGCCAATGATTTGAGTGAATGACCATCTATACTTTATTTGTTTACAATGCTTTGCAACAGTGCCCCTATAATCATATTTGTGGAACTTAGTTCACCAAACTAAAAATGTTTCAGATCACTGGCTTCTACCTCTACTTCTCTAAAACATTGTACACCATATGTACCAACATATATTGGAAAAGTGGGCCAATGTGCCTTCGTTGCATGGACTAGCATGCCTATAAATCCTATTACGGCTTGGCATGCAACTTCTTGTAAGAATATCTTAGTTGCAACAAACATAGGAAGCTAGTGAGGAGGCTTTGAAGCTCTGAATTGTTGAATTTTGTAGCTATGGTAGGTCTTCATACTATTTACATTTGTGCTTGTAATATTTAAATATGAACTATATTTGTAAAAGAAAATTTATTTTAGGCATGTTCTTCATGCTTGCAAGAAAAATAATTTTTTTTATTTATTTTGTATTCAAAAGGAAAAATATTATAAGGCTTATTAAGAGTGGGAAAAATAAAAAATTGAATTGCATTTTGCCTCCACAAGAAACCAAGCCGACCCTCTAAGTGACAAGTCAGCTTGCCCATGAGACACGCCCTCTAACATGGATGAAAGACTATAAATTAAGCTTATTACGCTCTCCTCCAAAGCTAGAATTTGGATCATCAAAGTATATATATATATATATATATATATATATATATATATATATATATTTTGTGTGAAGGAGACAAGGAGTTGAACATGAAGATTAGAAGGAAATTACTCACTCTCTCTAGCAATCAAAGTGACTGAATCTTGTACGATTTTCTAAGGCATATGTTTTGAGGTACAATGCAAGCTTTATGGTTTAGTGCACAAATACGAGGCATCAATTATATGGTATAATCCAAACTCTAAGGCTAAGAAAAAGGTCGAACTTCAACCCTCTTGAGATATTGATTTATGTGGCATATCTCTGTGATATATTGCACATTCTGAGGATGAGATAGAGGACGCATTTAAGCCCTCTTAGAGTCCTTATCTCTGTGATATATCTCTATGGCATAGTGCAAATTTTGAGGGAGAATTGGAGGGCATTACTTGACCTTGTTGATGAACTTTTGTGGACATAATTGTGGAGGGTTCATGTGGCGCTTGATGGTTGGTCATCTTGTTGTTTAGTTTACTTTTATCTATCTCTTGTTTCATTGATTCTCTAAGGAAAATGTTGGCTGGGTTTCTCCCCCATTGTAGTTTTTCCCAGGGTAAAATATTCTGGTCTCTGTGCATTGCAATCTCTATTTCTCTAGTTCTTTCTATGGTTGGATTTATGAAGGTATAATTGCTTAATGATATCTTGAAAGAGCTAATAATCATATAGATCGTTGGAAGTAATTACCAAGTTTCAGAAATAAATACTTGCATCTATTGTACTAAAAAATAAACATGGTATCAAAGCTTTGGTAAAGGAAAGAGGACAAAGATCACTCTTCAAGAAACCCTACTTTGAGATCAAGTTGAAGAAATCCTAGATCTATAATCAAGTTGCAACTATGGATTATACTATGAAATCATAGAACAAGATAGAGGGGCCTAATAACTTTAGGCCTTCAAGAACAAGAATCAACCTAATTCTCACAAGGGAATATCTTTTGGAAATTGTGCAAGGCAAGGTAGTTGAAGCTTTAGATGAATCAGGAAAGAAGTAAAAGAAATATGGCATCACTTCCATGAGCATTATTGTGGACTCCATCAAGGATCATATTATTCCATACATGTCAATGATTGACATCTCAAATAAGATGTATGTTTCCCTAAACAAGTTGTATACTATCAACAATATTGGCTAAGCCATGAGTTTGAGAAATGAGCTCCATGATATGAGAATGACAAAGAATGTTACAAAGACTTCATACTTTGTGAGGATTTCTCAACTGAGAGATAAAATACAAGCTATTGATGATGTTGTATTCAAATAACAACTTGTGACTTAAACACTTAATAGACTACCATGTTCTTTGCATTCATTTGAAACAAGTATAAGCAACCGAAAGGAAGCTCAAAGTTTGGAAGAAATATGGGCAACTTGTGCTCAAGAAGAATCAATACTTTTGTCTAGAGAAAGAAAGCCAAAGGAAGAATAAAAATATCAAGCCTATGCAACTCATTCCAAGAAAGCCGGAGGAAGAAAGGAGTCTTTTTTTCAGAAGAAGAAAAAGGGTTTTGATAAAAGACCTAGTCCTCAAAGAAAGAAAAATATGTCTCAAATTCAATTTTTCTGTTGCAAAAAATATGGTCACTTCAAATACCAATGTCTTGAAAGATTCCATTATGGGAAGAAAAGAGGAAACCAACATGCTTCCATGGAAAATTTTGAAGAACATTCCAAGAGAGCCAAAGTTGAAGGAGATAAATACCACTTCTACCATTCAACACTTGCAAGGTCTCTTACACATGAAAACAACATATGATTGATGAGAAGTGGATCATCAAGACATATGGAAAGAGATCGTGATCATATTACAAGTTTGATGGAAAGAAGATTGACATAAATTGTGGAGCTTGGTGAAAACAACAACTATGTAGTCAAAGGAATTGGAAAAACACTCCTTGAGCTTGAAATAGCTGAAAACATTCACTTGAGCAACATACTCTATGTTCTATATTTAAAAAGGAATTTGGTTTTACTTTCATTTTTAGAAGATAGAGGAGATAGAGTATCCTTCATTGATGGGGAAGTCCTTTTGTGGGACAAGGGATCTAGTATAAGCTCTGCTAGAGTTATTAGGATTCATGAAGGAAGATTATATAAAGTCCTAGGGAAATATTTCCAAGATTTAGTGCATAATGATATTAATCCTAGTGAGCTATGGCATAAGAGATATGCACACCTCAATCATAAATCTTTTCCATCCTTGAAGCATATTGTTTTAGGTGTACTATATTTGCAGATGGATCATAAAGGTGTGTTCACGGAATGTGCTCTTAGGAAGAATGTTAAGAAACCCTTTCTAAGGATTGAACATAGGTCCAAAGAGATTTTGGATCTAGTCCACTATGATGTGTGTGGTCCTATGCCGATGAAATCTCTTGGAGGTGATATATACTATGTATCATTTATCGATGAAGTCTCCTGCAAGACTTGGATCTATCTCATGAAGTCAAAAGATGAAGTTTTCACAATGTTCCAAGAATTCAAATATGAAGTGGAGAACTAGACAAGGAAGAAAATCAAGATCGTGAGATCAGATAATGAAGGAGAGTACACTTTCAAGGAACTCATTTCCTTCTGTAAAGAAGCTAGGATTAAGAGGGAGCTGATAGTTCCCTATAATCCTCAACAAAATGTAGTGGCCAAATTAAAGAACAAATCTATAAGAATCTATGAAGGCAATGATACGTGATTAGGGTGTACCAATGTTCTTGTGGGGAGAAGCATTCAAGACAACTGTTTACATCCTGAATAGAATTCCTCATTGAAATTTGGGAGACAAGACCCTTGAAGAAGCATTCACTGGTCACAACCAATCATATGATATTTTTTTGTTGTCCAGTGTTCATCCATGTACCCAAGGATAAGAGAAATAAGTTAGATCATTTAATAAAGAAGGGGATATATTTTGGGTACAATGATTCATCAAAAGCATATTAAATATATGTTCTAAGGAAATGAAAAGTTGAAGTAAGAAGGGAAATGAATTTGAAGGAGATGTTGCTTATTGGAAATATGGAGAAGAGCACTTGGACACTGAAGTTGAAGAGAAGAAGCATGTGGATCCTAAAGAAGAGGTTATAGATCCTCCCGCATCCCCAAGTCATTCTGAAGACCATGAAGAAATTCTAGAAGGACCTTGTGAATCGATGGATCCTATGGTTGCTCTAAAAAATAGAAAAGAGACAAGATTGTCTCAAATATGCTTTGCAAGATGTAGAAGGACATGTGGCTCCATGAGGCACCTTCAGGGAATCTAAGATACCTAAGAGGTATTTTGGCTATGCAAATTTAATGACTAATCTAATTGACTATGAACCTTCCAACTTCGAGGAAGAACCACTCAACAAGTATGAAAGGATGCGATGATGGAAGAATACCATTCTATTATGAAGAAAGATGTTTGGAAAATTGTTCCATGTTCGAAGGAAATTATGTGGCAACCTCAAAGTGGATATATAATAGTAATCATGCAACTAATGGGAGCATTGAAAAAATACAAGGCAAAACTCATGGCTAGAGGGTTCTCCTAGAAAGAGGGAGAAGCTTATGATGAAGTCTTTGCACCAGTTTCTAGGTACACAATGATTAGATCTCTTATTTCTCTTTCTTCATTTATGGGATGGAAGTTACATCATATGGATATGAAAACCACTTTCCTCAATGGTGTGATTGAAAATGAGGTGTACATAGAGAAACCTCAAGGTTTTGAGGTTCGTGAGAAAGAATATCATGTGTGTAGCCTAAAAAAGGCCTTGTATGGACTCAAGAAAGCTCTAAGATCTTGGTAGTATAGAATTTATGGACATCCGATGGGACTTGGTTTCTCTAAGAGTGTTGTTTATCCGAACCCTTATGTTAAGGTTGTGGAAGGTGAACTCGTGATGCCGCTACTATATGTTGATGCTTTATTCCTAATAGGTGTAGAGCATCTTATTATTCAATGTAAGAGGGAGTTGACCTCAAAATTTTACATGAAGGAACTTAGTTTGATGCATTACTATTTGGGATTGGAAGTCTAGTTGAAACCTAATGAAATACTTCTTGGGCAAGGAAAATATCTCATTAAGAGTTTTCAGAAGTTTGGCAGGATGGAATTCAAGTTTATGACAACTTCCATGGTGACGAATTGAGAAATCTAAGAGATTCTAAGCTTGACATGGTGGATCCATCTATGTATTAAAATTTGATTGGATCGTTAATGTATTTTGTGAATACCAAGCCAAATATTTTCTTTGTTGTAAACATCTTGAATTAGTTCCACATGGAACCTGGACATGAGTATTGGATTGTAGAAAAGCATATATTAAGGTATTTGCATGATACTCTTAACCTCTATTTCAGATATGCTTTGAGTGGAGAGATACAACTATACAGGTATATAGAATTTGATTAGGCAAGGAGTACGAATGACAAGAAGAGTACATTTGGTGTCTGTTTCAGTTTGGGCTCTACTATGATATCCTCGATGAGCAAGAATAAAAAATATATCACACTTAGTACTACAAAAGAAAAGTATATTTCAACTTGTTTGGAATGTTATGAAGGTGTATGGCTTTGTAAGCTACTCCCTGGATTGTTTGACCAAATTTTGGAACTGACTGTGCTATCCTTTGACAATCAATGATGTGTGAAGCTGACAAAAAATCCAGCATTTCATGATAGGCCAAAGCATATTGATATTAAGTACCACTTAATTCCTGATATGGTGCAGAAGGGACTAGTAAGGCTCCAATATATATCCACGGCTGAACACACAACTGATATTCTCACAAAGCCCCTGCCTTGAGCGAAGTTTGTATACTTTGGAGATAAGCTTGGACTTGTGGACAACCCATATATTAGTGAGAGGGAGAATTTATGTGATATCTAAAGTGGCATGGCTAAGACTATTGGTGACAACAAGAGCATAACCTAGACTGTTGATGGGTGGAAAATAAGGGCATGGTTAAGGCTGTTAGTGATAACATGAGCATAACCTAGACTATTGTTGAGATAGCATGAGGGATGACTATTCTAAAGAGAATGATCCTTTAGGCCCAAACACTCAATGGAGTGAGTTCCTTTTCAACATCATGGCCTAAAGTGAGGCCTTTGTATTTGAGACATGGGTTTCCATAGGGTTTAACCATGGGTGATGGTAACCCTGAACTAGTCGGAGTACCGTGAGGTGAGGTGCCCGTTGGTTCACGGTGACTAGTTGAGTGAGTACCTTTGGTTAGGAGTGCTAACTTGGGTTGTGGTACCTATTAATGATGATGATGTAGGTCAATGATGATTATGTAGGTCAATAATGTTGACCTAGATGATGATTCTATTGATGAGTTGAACCTTTCCTTATTGAGATCATGTATACAAAGAACATCCGTATAGTCATTATGAATACCTCCCTAGCTAAGAGGGAGTGTTGAATTTTGTAGCTATGGTTTGTCTTCATAATATTTAATTTGCTTGTAATATTGGAATATGAATTATATTCGAAAAAGAAAATTTATTTGAGGCATGTTCTTTATGCTTGCAAGAAAAATAAAAATGTTTATTTTGTATTCAAAAATAAAAAATATTTTAAGGCACATGACGAGTAGGAAAAATGAAAATTTGAAATTGTATTTTTCCTGCATAAGAGGCCAAGTTGACCTATCCATGAGACACACCATTTCCCATGTATGAAATAATATAAATTAATCCTATTCGCTCTCCTCCAAAGGTATACTTTGGATCATCAAGTATATCTCTTCTTTGTGCAAAGGAGACAAGGATTTCAAGAAAGAATATCAGAAGGAAAGTACTCACTCTCTCTAGAAATCAAAGTGTTCAAATATTGTATGAGTTTCTAAAGAATATATTCTCTGGTACAGTGCAAAGGATCTTTGGTTTAGTGCACAAATATGAGGCATCAATTCTGCGGTATAATCCAAAATCCGAGGTTGAGACAAAGGTTGAACTTTGGCCCTCTTGAGATATTTATTTCATTGGCATATCTCTATGATATAGATCAAATTATAAGGCTAATATAGAGGACATGCGTTGACCCTCTTGGAGTCCTTATCTCTATGATATATCTTTCTGGCATAGTATGAGTTTTGAGGCAAACTTAGAGGATGTTTCTTGAGCTTGTTGCTAAACTTACGTGGACAAAATTATGGAGGGTTGACTTAGTGCTTGATGGTTGGTCATATTATTGGTTAGTTGAGTTTGATGTATATTTTGTTGCATAAATTCTCCAAGGAAAATGTTGTTGGGTTTTCCCCCCTTTGTGGATTTTCCCAGGGTAAAATCTTCTTGCATCTTTGTGCATTGTGATCTCTATTGGTATAGTGATATCTATGGTTTAATTTCATAAGGTATACTTGCTTGATTATATCTTTAAAGAGATAATAATAATATACATTAATGGAAGTAATTATCAAGTTTCAAAAATAAGTACTTGCATCTATTGTACTGAAAAATCAACATGAATACGTTGATATATGTTGAATATTCGGGTGTCAACCAATCAATGATATCTTACAACTTTTCTGTAGCTTTGTATGACATACATGAAGATTATATGTTGAAAAGTATGTGATATATAGGTGAAATAAAATTCTCAACAATTTGATGGTACATCCCCCTGTAGCCTGTGTCCCATAGAATCCTACAGTAGATGTGGACAAGTGGTATGTCTGGGGCAAAGTTACACCTCCATCCTAATGAATCAAACTAAAACCTTGTACATATGGAATCCAACAGATATAATACCATGTAAAATTCATGCTGTTGTCCCTCTAGTGGCTTCTGGGCTTGTTTTACATTTGTCGTAATGGAGGCTACTATAATCTCTTCCCAATTAGATACACTCCCATCTTAAGTACTTTTGTACATCATTGGTACCTAATTATATTTGAACACTTTTGCATCTTTCCTACCATACAACATGCAACACATTGTTGCTACCATATGATATGTCTTTCTTAATAACTTGGTCTTATATATCGTGTTGGATTGGTATCAAAACTTACTAGGATCTTGCCACCAAATCTTACAAATATCCTTGCTCGCTAGAGGAAAATTACAAGACAACTTATTTATAAGGAACACCTGATAGTTTGTAAGCTTGTAGTATTTAGGGATTTAGGGATATATGTATGTAGCTACATCTAAACCATGGTTGTGCCAGACAATCATATCTTTTGTATCTATGCACTTGATTATTTATTCAATAGTTTGGACACATGGTAGTACGATAGGGTGTGCTATTACTTTATGGAGCCATGAATACTTGACATTATGATGCACTTCACTATCATCTTCATCTTTAGGCACCCCTTTTTGAGCAAACAATTGATATATATTGGACCAAGTCAATGGTATTTATTTGTCCACATAGAAAGATGTGTCAACATAGATGGGAACTTAGATTATAGAACTTGCCATTGCCCCTTATTCACTACCTTATACAATCTCCTTGCCTAGTATTTTCTTCATGGGAAGATCCATATCTTCCATTGATGAGGAGATGAAGAGGCACTCCAAGTCTATGATACCTAACATCTAAAAAAAGTCATGATGATAAATACTGTTAGGAAAACCAAATCAATTTAATGTTGTTTCAAATAGAGTTTTGGATCCATCGCATAATGTTAGTTAGATAATCAACGTTTCAAACCCCCAACTATGGTTCATATTCAAGATAATATGAAATGTGTGATTCATATTTTTGCTAATTTTAATTCATTTGTTATTAATTCAACAATTCCTCTTTGCACAAATGATAATCTTGAAAATGGAGGAGATATAATAAAGTCTATAAATAATGATTTGCCAATTAGTTTTGATATTGATGAAGAGTGATTTAATGATAATTTTTTCAACAATGCTGAAGATTTACTCAATCACACTTCTTGTTTTGATACATCTTATGGAAAGAAAGAGAATGCTAATAAGCAATGTCAGGTAATTTATGATGATTGTTTAGAGTTGGAGGATAGTGAGTCATTTTAGTCAATATTCAATTCCTCACACTCTTGATAATTCTTGTATGTTTCAAAAAGAGGACTCTCCTTTTACCAATATTTTTGTTGAAGAGTTTCACTTCGAAATCTCATTAAATCACAATGACTTTTCCAATCCTATTTATGACTCTAATATTTCTCAAATTCCCATTTTTTTATCCTGATATTGAGTCTTCATTATTTCCACAAGTAGGAGCTTTCTATTGTTTTTACTAATTTTATTATGGTTGTTTTCATATTTCTACACTTCTCATATTTTCCGATTCTTGGATATCCTATGTTGGAATATCGAGCAATTAAATGTTGAATACTCACATAATGCATCAATGGATCATTATGAAAATGTAATTCAAAACCTTAATCATGAGTATCAAGAGCTTTTAACATTTTGGTTTCATTTGATGTTCATGCCTTATATGCTTTTTCTTCTAGAATTTATTTCTACGTGAATCAACACTTGTGAGTGTATCAATATAATGTGACTAGCCAGTTAACCAAACTAAATATCTTTTGTATTATTCATTAATTTTTCATCCTTTTTTCCAAGATCCATTTGAAAGTTGCTTGGAAAATTCAATTCAACATAAGATTTCTAATAATTTTCTTCATGTACATAACACTAATAGTTTAATGCATGCTCCAACACCTAAAGACACATCATTAGAGCCTAACATGTTATCCTCTCTTATTTCAAATTCACTTCAAGGATTAAATGAGATTCATCCAAGCTTTTATGATCCAATTGAAACTTGGTTGGAGCATTTGTTTCAAGAGAGGTTTCATGTGCATACAATTATTTTCCTAAACTTAATAAAGTAAATGAATATTGCAGGCTGAAAATTTATTGTAATAAATTTGTTATAATTCTATTTCCATTACTAAATTTTAACATTTTCATGTATGCATAAATAAAATTAAGGGAATGGCTTCAATCGAAGTACAATTTTACTTAGTTTTGATATGTCCTATTAGATTAGGATAAAAATAGGAATATTTTAGTTAGTTTGTCTTTCTTTTTGTTTTCTTTTAAAATGTAGGTACAAGAATAAATCAAGAAACAAGCTTTTAATCTTTCAAAGATGCTTCATTTTATGTTAATAAAATCTCCATACACACATGTTCAAGGATGTTTAGATTCATTCATAAAAATTTCAATTTCTTGTAAAATGTTCTTTGCTTTACATTTATTTCGCTTTACATATTTATGAGATGAATTTTGATGTTATTGCATTTGTTCATTGGATGTAGTTAAATATCTGAGCATTAATGCTAGACACTAATTACAAATTTATAAAACATTTATGCATTCAATCGAGTTGCAAGCCTTTTGGGAAAACAAATAAAGTGAAATTTACAACATTGGAAAAAGGCAATAAGTCCTAGATTTTTTAATGAAACAAACAATGACCCCTATTCATACTTATTGCAAAACTATGCTCCACTTTACAACTATCCTGAAAGTAATTGTTTCATAGCTTCCTTTTGTGTTCCATATTTTTATAAGCATCAGTATGACTTAACGCCTACATAATCATCCACTCTCCACCTTGTATGCACATGGGTCCCTCTTCCTATGTTTTCATTGGTCATCTATTTCTTGCTTTCCACATGCTCCCAAAGTAACATCGCCCTGATTATTCTTTATAGCGACTCTTTATTTCTTCCAAGATTTCATCCTTTTCAGATGACATGGATAGATGTGCCCATTTCCTTCACTTTATTTAATTTTTTAAGCGCTCTTTCCTTATTATACCATTTAGCTCAGAGGTCTTAGTCCAAGTCATTCCCCATTTTCACTTTCTGCATACATCTGGGTTTTCCCTTCTAGGATTACTCAACATGTTACGTGCACATTATGGTTTATTTTTATTGGATTTTCGTGCTATCTACTTTACATGTAAGATTTATACCATTTTATTCGAAATTATATTATTTGCAATTTTTATAAGTGTTGGCTTAGTAAGCATCAAGACAACACATTGTTCATGGCCCCCCTTTCCCTTTCATGAACCTTTGCCTTATTTCACCACATATCCCAAAGGTTTTCTCCCCAGGGCTTTCATAAGTTTCTCCTTTCCATCCTCCCAAGAATCTCCTTCTGGGGTGACAAAAACATTCATGATAGCACAATAGTTGTGGCTTCCTTCTATTTAGCGACTTCATTCGTCCTCTGCACCACCTCCCTTCCTTGTCATCCTATCCCTCTTACCTCAGAGTTGTTCTTCATTCATTCATTTGAATATTCAGGGTGTATTATCTAGGACAACTCATCAGATATGGCCCACTTTCACCTCTTTCTCTTTTCTTTCTTATTGGATGCTTGGCCTTTTCCCTTTCCATGTTCACCTTCTATATTCATCCTGGTTGTTCCTTGAGTGCACATCCTTTATTCTTGTAAGGCTTGATCTCTTAGGCTGACACAAATACCCGTAACACTTTCCAACATGTTGCTTGTTAAAATCATATTGTGCCACCTGTCGCCTTGAGAAATTGTTACATTAACACAACAAATCAGTAAACACACATAGGTAGCTTGGACTGGTGGTGAATTTATTTTGCTTTAGTGATTCTCTTGTATCTTAATTATGCTCATATCACTCCACTCTAATGCTTATCATGTAAAGTTCCAAGTCCTCTTCATATTTATATAAATCGTTGCATAGGTTGAGACTTTGGATTGATTTCATGGGATTTTAAGAAAACTTTTGAGATGGTGTAAAATCACAAGAAACAAAGAGAAATATTATAGTTGCAATACAAAGAAAAGTACATTTTCATTCTTATTTCAGATGATTTTCATTTACTTTTGATTCCTTGAACATGAGCTACTATTTTTCCAACTTAATGCTTGCTCTAGTTTAGATTTAATAAGTTGATGATCTTGGGTACATGAAAATTTCATTAAAATGCAACTTCTTCATACTTCTAATCTCAATAAAAAGAAGTAGTTACCTCTTTTTAAAAAAAAATGGGATCTTTAAGGTAAATATTAGTGAAATTCTTCAAGTTAAGTCTCATATGTTCATTTTTGTCTGTTACCATTTTCTTTAAGTGTTTTGTTTTAACCTTGTTTCTAGTATTTGCTTATATAAAACTTTGTTTTTGCAGGTCTTCAAGAATTCCTATGAAAATTTAGCACCCTTGTTATTTGAAAATTGCAATTCGCTATCCTCAGTTTGTTTGTTTTTGTGTTAGATATAGTAATTATGATGCTGATCAAATTGTAAATAAGATAAATCAGGAAGTCTCTTAACCTCTATTTTGTTTTTCATAAGCCTTATTTTTATTACAAAATCGTTAAGATGTTTTCCATGCAAGCTGAATTTTGGAACAAGAAAATTTATAAGGGCTGAGACATCTTATTTAACTTCATCTTCTTTCATAACTATTATCCAGTGTTTGTTTGAATAAAAAGCCTAATTACCTATAACTCCACGTGATATAGTTCATCAAAATCTCAACTTGAGAAAAACATATTTATTTCCTCATACTTGTTCTTTTGTTGAGACATTTTTCTAAATAGTCTTATTGGGGGTTCTTTTAAATATGGATTTTCATTTAATTTTCCTTTTTGATTTTTGTTTTTATTTTCATTTGTGATTTTCGGGGCGTGTCGATTTAACTTTTGTTTCAAATTGGTTTTGGTGATATTATCTGTTAACACAGAAAATCGTACACACATTTGTACAATCCAGATGACACCCAGTGTCGTCCAACAGATTGTACAGATGAAGGCTTTCCAGCTTAAGACATCATGAAATATAAAAAACAAAGGTTCTCCAAGGGTTTTAATTATAAAGTCTATATGCGCGGCTCATGCTAAGGGAATAATTAGTGATTGTGCGACTTTTTCTTCAATAGTCGTGCGGTCAGACAAAAGTCTGAATCAACAGTTCATGATCACTTCACATATTTGGAATTGGGATTCCCTCACATGTACCACCTAAGGATAGCCAATTTTGATTTTACTTGGAGATATGCAACCCCCAAGGGATCCTCTTGTCCTACTCATAAGTCATTTTCTCATTAATGAACTAAGGGAGGGGAGAGGAGTTCAAAATTCTATATAAACAAGCCATTGGAAGACCAAAAACAAGAAGTAAAGCATTATTATGCTGGAAAAATTTCTCCATAACAATCCATCATTTCATAGATAAGAGGATTTCACCATTGAGAGAGTATTCATACTTCTTTAAGAGAGAGAGGAATCTTGCAAGGAGATTGAAGAAATAAATTTCCTTGTTAAGGATTTTTTAGCACCATTGCCTAAACAATTCTCTCCAAGTGTTTGGAATTCATCTATTATATATCTTCTACTTTCAGCAGTCAATAAAGGGAGCCGTTTTCCTAAATATTATTGACTTGTTTTCTTCATTAAGCTTTGTTCTTTGTGTTATATAACATAGCTTTTTTAGTTTATGTCTATGTATGCATTGCTTCCATTTTTTCAATGTTTTGTTATTTAAGTTGTCCACTAACAACAACCAATTATTTGTTGACTCCTTGTAGGTAACAAACAACTCCAAGGGAAGTTTTTTGGTACTCCATAGTAGCAGAAACAAAACAACAAAATGGTGACTCCACTAGTTGTTTTTCTTTGATCTAACAATTGTTTTTACATGAACTTTCTCTCTGCATTTTCGCTTAATTGTGTCTTTATCGGTTCTCTGGATTTTTTGCAGGCCCCCCGAGATCGATTTTTGGTATGAGATAGTCAGTTCTTTACTTTTTTTCATCAGTCACAACTTTTATTGTAGACAGACATACGGTCCCTGCGCCTGTGCATAGAAAAACCTGCTTGATTTACAGAGAGCACAAAAACCATTGTCATTTTCTTTCTTGGGTGATAGGAAGCCTTTAGTGAATTGTCTTCACCTCCACAAATTGTTTATAGTTAGTTTAAATTTCCTAGTTGCCTTACTAATCATTATTAGTAGAGTAATTACATAATCTTTACTTTTAATTTTCATTCCTCACATAACTTAATTAGTAAAGGAGTAAGTGGCCCATTATGCACATATTTTGTTCTACTAACCAAAGAACTTTTATTTCATTAAATTTTGGGACTAGGAACAAGTGTTATTAAATAAAGGGAGTAGCCCCTGCTACCCTTGCATCTTTCAGACGATCCTGGGATTGCATATGAAACCTTTCTTAATGCACTTGGATTTTCCATATCCCTATATGCTCACATAGCATAATTAGGAAAGAAGCAAGCCGACCATCATCCACACAAGATTTCTTTTCTTGCAAGGAATAATACAAACATAGCAAAATTAGGAGATTTGTAAAGGGCCACTGCATGTCCACATTGCCTCACATTTTATATGCTCACATGTTCACTTGCACACACTAAGAAACCCACATATTAAGCTTCTATAAGCTTTGTAGAAAGGGCATCCAGTTTCAAGAGATTTTATACGCAGTTTATTTTTTCTTACATTTTCACATCATAAGTGAAGTAAGACTCCTTAAAAGAAACCATAACATTGAATCCATTAAATTTCCCACAAGGGCCACAATTTTTTTTTTTATAGTTTAGGTTAAGATCATTGGGGGTAGGCATCCCATAATCTGCTATGGTCATGTTACATTGAAACATATAATTTATCTTTTAGAGTGCATAAAATCCTTCACCATCTCATGGAAAATACTACTCAGGCACACCAGAGACTCAATTCACAGGGGGTTCGGCTTAGGTCCCAGTGTCTATGGTATTATGCGGGGCTACTCAACCTGCATAGTGATTGGTACTGATAACAGATTACGAAGAAGCTAAAGACTCGACTGCCCTCATGAGACAAAGGTATTGTAGTGGACAAAAAATAGGGTATCTTTTCCTATAGGTGGAGATGTGGGAAGCACTAAAACCTCATCATTACCTTGGTTGATTCTTTGGTTGTTGGAAAGCATCATTTTCCCTTTTGGGATGTTGCCCCAGTACCCGTCAAAATATATATCTGCAAGGCTTATCTATTGTGAGAGAAGAAATGATATATAGGTCTAATATTATTTTGATCATATGCAAAAGAAATAAAAACCCTTTTTTGATTGATTCATCACATAATATAACTTAACAGAAAAATAACCATTTATTTTTCGCTTTGTTTTATGTATGAAATTCAATTGATTTTATATATATCCTCCTATCACCCATCAGTAGTATTTTTTGACATCATAGGGGAAACCACAACACCTTGTCGCTCTAGGTCCTTTCCCCCATTGCTGGGAGGTGTACTAGGTGTCTCGCCATTTAGGCAAAGAAGTAATCATGCAACCACTATCATTGGTTCGTCTTTCATTGGAGAAAATTTGATTGGGACTCTTCCCCCTCAAAATAATCCTTTCACTACCCTGTAAGGGAGTCCCCAAAACACCCCTTTGGGGAGCCCACTCACTACCACTTTAGGGATTCCACATGTTACCCTTCTAGGGAGCCCATCTCGCATAGCCTCACAGAGCACTCCTTTCCACATCGTCATTCAAAATCATTTTTCAATGGAAAACGAAGGCCCATTTTTAGCCTCCCTAAATATACAAGATCTAATAAAGTTGACTAATGACCCCATTGCTAATAATCAGAATTACCCCCATATGCCAACCAAGCTACTTTCAAATATACCAAAATTCGAGGGAAAAAAAGGATAAGATCTAGGAAATCATATAATGACCTTTCATCTGCGGAACTCATATAATAACATCACAGAAAACTCCATTCACCTATGACTTTTCTAATGCACCTTCACTGGGTCTATGACGAAATGGTATATAAGAAAAACCTCTAGTTCCCATGCAACCTTTGACTCTATAGCTAGGTCATTTATCACTTTTTTCTAACTCCCAATACGTTAGGACACTGGCCTAGAGCTACTCACCCATTTCCGATAGATGTCTTCCATACATACCTTAGACCATGTCCATGAATAATAGAAATGACGTAGCCTATGAAAGGTACAAGTAGATGAGGATCTTATCCTTGAATTATTTTTGAAATCTCTCACAACATAAATCTCAAAATATGTGGCTAGTACATTCCTAAAAAATGAGGAAGAGGCTACTAGTAAATCTCAAAAGTTTGAGCTAATTTATACTCAGTTTGGATACCTCTATTGCATCCTCCCAGATTCCCCTCTACTGAAGTATTTTAGACTAGAAACACCAGGAGCATCAAGTGTTGTGGATGGATTGATTGGAACCATAGCTCAAAATCAACCCGTAAACACTTTCCAACAAGCTGGAAACACATACCAGGGCCCAAACAATTATCAACCATATAGTACCCAACCCGTAGTACAATTATCATCCAACATGGGATCTTATCCCAATCAGTTTGCACCCCCGCAGAACCTTGTTATGCTGAAGGGCTAGTATCTAGTCATGCAAGGGAGTCATCCTCCTCCCACGCAAAGTGGTCAGTACCCCCCCACACACGACAAAGGCAGTTTCTGTAACATGCTCCTCCCACATCTACCCAAGTAATCGATCAACTGGGGTAAACATGTGATGAGAGGCCACTATGATATGATTCAATCTCCTAAGTCATGTTAAGGAAGTGGAACCGACGTAAACATACCATACAGACCTTCAACATCAGCAACAAGACTACTAAGAACCATCCCAACCTTTTTACTAACCAGCCCCTGGGTCCCACTGAGTTTTTAAGCTATTAAACTTCTAGACGCTCCCATGCTATGGGCATGCCAATATCTAAAGAGCTATGGATGCTCCCATAAGCCTGCATGCCTACGTTGAGGGACTATTTCCAGCAGACCTATGCCAGAGTGCAGGGAATTTAAGGCACTTTTCAAGCCTAGAATTCTGGCCAATGCCTCAAACTTTTTGTAACTTCCAGAATCTATTAAACACACAATGACAAGACTAATAAACCAAAAACTAACTCTAGGACTATGCCTGACCATCCCCAATCGAGACTGACATTCTATCAAACACTTGGCATTAATACAATCTACAGGTGTAAATCACAGATCACATAGGGGTCTCATACTTATCTGAGATTCGCTATGAGGCATTGTTTCCTTATCAATTTAGCTACAATTTCATCCATTAGGCCATAGATACATTTTCATTCATATACAAGTAAAAAAATGATGGGAGACATACATAACCATTATCATAATACATGTAACAACCCTGGTGAAATTTCCATGTAAAAATATATAAATACCACGGATGATGGGACACGTATTCCAAGCTAAATGGTGGGTAGGAAATCCTAGTGCATGTTCATTTGATTGTTTATGGCTAAGGAAATTGTCAAAGGCAATGACTAAGGCATTAATGAGGCAAAAAGGTATTTTGGCACATTTATTTATGAAAATAATCGAAATTAGGAGAAAAGGAAGGTGAAAGGTCACAGGTTGCATGTGAGGAGGAAATTGAAGGAAAATATTGTAAAATGAAGAAAATAGAGGCCTCATTAATAAAAAGGCTTCTAAGGATCAGTTGGCAAGCTCTTGACTCAAGCTTGGGCAGTGTAACCTTTTGTGAGTTTAGCTTTGGAGCTCTCTCATTATTCTCTCTCTCTCTCTCTCTCTCATACCCTTGGACACTTAGAGTTTTCTTGGAGCACTTTGGCATTGGAGCAAGAAAGGAAAATAAGGTAAGAGGAAGCAAAGATCAAGAAGGGAAAGGCAGGATCAAGCAACTACAACAAGCTTCATTGTAGGTATCAACTTGCATGTGTATTTTCCTTGCTAGATTTGGCATCCATGGGATTTCATGTGTTTCTTTCTACCATGGCATGGGTTTTTCCAGGCGAGACAATATTTTTAGCCTAGCCTTGCCATTTCCTGATAGCTTTGATGAGATGGGTTCTCTCATGCCATTTGTGTGGGATGACCGGATTGGATCCGAAGCTGAGTGGGGTGGACCAATTCATGGGGTGGATCTATGAATTGACAAACACATGGTGGTAGTGGTCCATGAACAAGACTGAGGATGCATAAAGCCACTGGCCTAGTAACCCCTGAACCAGACTGTGGGTTGTGGTAGAGCCAGACTATGTGCCTAGGAATCCTTGCCGGTGAATGGCGAGATATATGATAAAGCTAAGAGGTGGATTTTATCTCCATTGGGCTTAGTGATTCCGGGATGGAATGCACGGTAAATCATGGAGAGTATGTCTCGGTGTAGGGCATAGTGGTCCCTGGATCAGACTGTGGATGCATGGTAAAGCCTAAGAGACTAGGAGGCACTCAAATTCCTTACGGTGTAGGCAAAGAACTCCAGTGGAATCCATATTTATTGGTATTTTTTGATGCGTTTTATGAGTCCCACATTCATGTTTAGAATATGGCACAGGGTGATTGGATGAAGAGAGACTTGTCTCAACCAGTCTATGGTCGGGTGGAACATGGTGGTCCCATTGATATGAAATGGAGCAGATTAGTAATGTTGTGCTAATTCCCCATTCAGAATAAAACCCAAGATGCTTATCATTTTCTTATCAAGCGCTTAAGGATTCAATAATTTTTCTTAATTAACTGATTCCCATGAGAGTTTCTTATGTAAATGTTATAAATGGTTTAACATAAATATATGCTGAACAACAACAATATAATAACAAAGAACTTCAAAATACAACACACAAAAAGCACATGATAAAGGAGTTCACCTCTCTTGGGCTACGTCTCCTTGGTCCAACTTCCAATGGCTTGGGCCTCTCTATTATGTTCAAGTTACAACAAAAGCATGTTTACAATGCTTAGATGCCTCAAAAACCTATCTCAATGAGTTCAGAAAACTCAAAACTACTAGAAATTAGTCTTTTTGCAACTAATTTGGATAAGAACTAAAGAAATTATGACCTCTCCCAATTTTCCCACAATTCACTCAACAAATTTCCCTTTTCTGGCCACTAAACATCAATTTAGGCCTAAAATCCTCCAAATTTGCCACATTTCAGCCACTAGAGCCATAATTCCCAACAGGTTTAGAAATTTCAATCGGTAGGGACTAGTGGGCTTAAGTTTTATGTACGCGGCAACAATATTGTGATAACGATTTTGACGGACCCGATGACATTATAAATTAAAATTGATAATTATATCGCATCTAAGACCTGAACATTCCATCGATGTTTCTCTATCGACGCGGTAGGGTGATGTCTGTGATGCAATCCATGTGATATTGCATATCGCATCTTGGCAGGACTGGGGGCCGATTCTGTAATGCCTTCTCTAGGTTCTGATTGCGATATCACAATCGAAACCTGGTACTTGTTGGGGCTGATTCTTTAACTTGAATCACTTGTGACCTATGATTTGTGATATGCGAGGGCCAATGGTGGCCTGCCACTTGGTGCCTCCTCATTCACTGAAGGACTTGCCACATCATCCAATTTTGCCATGTAGACAAGTCAAATTTGAACTTTGAGTTGCTCTAACTTTTGCATACGAACTCGGATTTGAGTGTTGTTCACACAGTTGGATCCAGAATGAAGAGATCTTCGATCTAAATCTAAACTTATCAAGATTATGACACTTTGATTTTTGAGCATAGTTTTGAGCACCTGATCACTCCTCCCCACTGGAAGCCTTTTGGACCCCAAAAAGGATCACTTTCAGCTATTGAACAGATAAGGGTGTTTTTCCCTCAACTTCCCCTCTTCAATCCATTTGGCCTTTGTTGGATTTTTACGTTTGAGACCCACTTAAAGATAATCAATATTCCCCTTTTTGTTGTCCTTGTTCTTCTGTCAAGTATAGTGTCTTGTTGAAGCACATCAAGAAATTCTGGAGAAAAACCTTCAATTGATCGATTCTGTACACTTTCTCCTTGATCTTCAATCAAAGGAGGCTCATACAATCTCAAATTTTCAACATTAACAACGGATAAATTTTCATATATGAAGGCAAATCAAGCTTGAAATAATTATTACCAATATTTTCCAGAATTTTAAATGGACCATAACAGATTGGTTTAAGCTTTTTACCTTCACCTTGAAGCCTTTCCTTACTAATGTAGAGCCAAAATTCATCACCTTATTGAAACTGATGATCCACACAATTCTTATCATGCCTTGCCTTATACTTACCTTGGCTCTTTTCTAGTTGTTCTTGAACTGTTTGGTGAATCCACTGACTTTGCTCAATGAATTTATTTGCTATGTCTATGTTGATATGTCCATATACAGATACATCTTTCTCAAAGATGAAATCCAAAGGCGATTTAGGCAAATAACCAAGATGTACCTCAAAAGGTGAAGTTAGAGTAGAAGAGTGTTTTCCTTGGTTGTAAGCATGCTGAATATAATGCAACTGTTCATCCCACAACTTAGGATGTTTGTTGCAATATCCTATTAGCAAATGAATAAATGTCCAGTTAACAACTTCAGTTTGACCATCTGTTTACGGATGAAAGGATGTATTTTTCTTCAACTTGGTGTCCATCAAATTCCATAAACTTAACAAAAAATTCCCAACAAATCGTGAATCATGATCACTTCCAATAGAAGTAGGTAATCCAAAATGAACCCATATATTTTGAAAGAAAAGTTGAGCTATTTGTTCAGCTATAATTTTATTTTTACAAGGCATTAATATGCACATGTGGATCATCAGTTTCAAGTAGGTGATGAAGTTTGGCTCTACATTAGCAAGGAAAGGCTTCAAGGTGAAGGTAGTTTTGAGTATTATGAACTCATTGAGACAAGTTTTAGAGGCATCTGAGCATTGTAAACACACTTTTGTTGTAACTTGAGCATAATAGAGAGGCCCAAGCCATTGGAAGCTGGACCAAGGAGACATGGCCCAGGAGGGGTAAACTCCTTTATCATGTGCTTGCTATGTGTTGTACTTTTATGTTCTTTGCTATTATATTGTTATTGTTCAACATATATTTCATGTTAAATTCTTTATAACATTTACATAAGAAACTCTCATGGGAATAATTTAATTAAGAAAAAGTATTGAATCTTTTAGGACTTGATAAGAAAATGATAAGCATCTTGGGTTTTATTCTGAATGGGGAATTAGCACAACATTACTAATCTGCTCCATTTCAGATCAACCAAATTTGCCACATTTTGGCGCCCAGAGCCATACTTCGTGATGGGTTCGGAAATCGCAATCGATAGGGACTAGCGGGCTTAAGTTTTATGTACGCAGTAGCAATATTGCGATAGCGATTTCGGTGAACCTGATGATTATAAATTAAAATTGATAATTATATCGCATCTGGCACCCGAACATTCCATCGACATTTCTCTATCGACACGGGAAGGGTGATGATTGCAGTGTGATCCATGTGATATCACATCTCGGTGGGATCGAGGGCCGATTCTGTAATGCCTTTTCCAGGTTGTGATTGCGATTGTGAGCGATTGTGATATCGCAATCACAACCTGGTACTTGTCGGAGCCGATTCTTTAACCCAAACCACTTGCGACATGCGATTTGCGATATGCGAGGGCCAATGGCAGCCTACCACATGGCGCCTCTTGATTTTCTAAAGGGCTTGCCACGTCATCCAAATCTGCCATGTAGACAAGTCAAAATTGAACTTTGTGTTGCTCTAACTTCTGCATACAAAATCATATTTGAGTGCCATTCACACTGTTGGATTCATAATGACGAGTTCTTCGATCTGAAGTTGAGTTTGAAAAGATTATTATACTTTTATTTTTGAGCATAAACTTTAGCACTTGATCACTCCTCCCCACTAAAAGCCTTTTGGACCCCAAAAGATTATTTAAAATTATTGAACAGATGAGGGTTGTTCCCTCACCTTTCCAATATCTATCCATCGATCACTGAATTGGAACTTGTGATCTCCATGATACTTTCTTTTAACCTTTTCAAGTTGTTGTTGCACTGTTTGATGTACCATTTGGAATTTTTTAA
Source organism: Pinus taeda (assembly GCA_000404065.3). Lineage (NCBI taxonomy): Eukaryota > Viridiplantae > Streptophyta > Pinopsida > Pinales > Pinaceae > Pinus > Pinus taeda. The sequence continues at coordinate 84,908 of APFE031385895.1, forward strand.
CGAAATCTTTGGCCTTGTCCATGTTACTATCAGTAGAAACATCCTTCTTACCAAGATTATACAATATATTATGATGCAAATGGTAAACAAATTCCTCCACTTGATTCCTTTGACTCAAGCTTGAATACACATCTTGAAAGTATGTATATTTTTGAACATTTCTTTCATGTAAAACAAAATTATGCTTAAGGAAAGTAGTTATACAAACTGTAGGCTTAGAAAGTACATCAACGAACTTGTCGCTTATAACTCTCTTATACCTTTTGACTGAGTGGAATAGAAGAAAACCCATCCAATGGAAGTACCTTTTTCGCTGCAACTTAAACACTTTATCATTGAAAATTTTTGAATGAAAAGAAATGGGCTTACCATATTGCAAAAATATTGTGCCCATGGAATAGTCACATACAACAACCTGAATCTTAAATGACTGTCTCAAGCCTGGAAAAAAAGTACTCAAGTTGTATTGGTCTTTTGTTTTAAACCATCAAATGCCTCTTGTTGTTTGCCTCCCCATTGGAAGACCTTTTGCACAACTTCCAATGAATGCAAATGAACTTCAATAGAAGAAAAATTAATAAAATTTCTCCTCCAACATTGGGCTTCTCCCAAAAAACTTCTTATCCAAATGACCGTCTTGAGCCCTCTTGCATAAATTACGAGCAGAGAAAAGGCATTTGCGACTTCACGGGGATGTATGATTCCTTCACTTGTGTTTGCTGGAATGGAGTCAATTATACCACAAACTATTATGGTCAAGCAGACTACTGGAACAGAGCCCAGAGTAACAGACCTGCAACTTCTATAGATCCCGCTCAGTGGAATTAAGGCATCAATCTTGGAGAGGCTTGGCTTCAGCTCACCTTCTCCACGTCCCACGCAGACTGCCAAAAAGCCCTTGGTAACCTGAACACGCTTGGAAGAAACAATTTCATGGCTCAAGTACATCAAAGAAGTTATATACTTTGACATCTTCATAAACAAATGTTCTTGACATACGACATCAGGTATTTTTTTCTCATACATGACATGTTCATGATGAAATTTTCTGAAAATGAAAATGTCATCCAAATAGACTATTCTGTCTAGAAATAGCTTCAACAAATCTTTCTTCATATGCGTAAAAGTAGTAGGGTCCTTGGACTTGAGTCTTAATTTATGCACTTTCCATCACCGACATCCTGTACATGCCAATGTTAGGAAGAAGACACCTTTGCTGCAACTGTAACTCAGGTTGGATTCCCCTCTTGGGAAGCAATCCCTTTGATTCCTAAAACAATTCATCAGATTGGTTAACAATGTCAACTAAATCAGTTTCCAGATTCGAATTACAACCATTAAACACTTCATAATCAATATCATTCTCGAGTTTGATCATGAGAAGCACAAGATTCTTGATCGAATTCACCAGTCTTTTCATCTGCCCTGCATTAAAAATCGAAAGATCTGTTTTCTTGCTGTGAGCTCTCATAATATATTCTACTCCATTTTTGAATATGTGATATTTATTTTTCATCGCAATGGAAAATATATTTTTTGTCATAAAGGTATGGGCTGCCCAATATGATGCCATAGATGTCTAACATCACAACGTCAAGCTCCACTTCATCTCTAAAATTTGCAATAATTGCGAATTTTAGCTTGCACTTTCTCTTAACCCGCAACTGTGCATTTTCACATACCCATCCAAGTGGATACAATTTATGATGTCGAACTGTTTCCAGATTTAAACTCTTGACAATGTTCTTAGAGATAAGATTGGCTTGAGAACTGCTATCGAACAACGTATAAATATTGTGGTGTTTCTATATTACCCTTATGTGAAACAGTTCTATTCTCCTCTTCTCATTCAGAGTTTCATGTTGTGAGCCTGAAGAACTAGTGCTGGCAATGGATTCCTTTCCTTGGAACCCCATGGATGTGATTTTCGCTTCATCACCTGATTTGAAACCCAAATTGTCTTCTTGAGTGATTGTAGTTGTCTTTTCTTTTCCTTTGTTGTTGAATTATTTGGTTTCATTTTGGGATGAAGCTTCCAATAGTGAGCTTCATCGTGACCCTCTCTAGAACAATGTTTACAAATTTTTTTCTCCCCTTCCTTTTTAATGGATGCACTTTTCTTCCCCTTGAAACCCTTTCCTTTCTCTTTACCCTCAAACAAATTTTTACTACCTTCTTCTGGGGTGTTTTTCCCTTTTGCTTCAAGGTGTGTAGCTTGAACACATACCTCATCAAGTTTCGTGGGACTAAACATAAGAATGGTGTGTCGAAGATAGATATTCAAAACTCTTATGTATTTCAACAAAGTATCTTGTGACTGTAAGTCTACTCCTAGCATAAGAGCTATTCTCCTAAACTCCTTAGTATAATCTTGCACATTTTGACCTTTTAACTGTCTGAAATTTTGCCAATCCATGATAGCTTTTTGCATATGAGCTAAAGGGTAGAATTGTCTTTTTATAGCAACAATGAAATCAGACCAAGTAATAGAGATAATACCATGGTTTTTGATCTCGTCTTGAGTCCTTACTTCCCACCAAATGAGTGATGCACCCTCCATTCCCAATGAAGCCAATAGAATTTTGATATCATCCTCTTGAAGGTTGTGAATTATACAATACACCTCCAACTGATGAATCCAATTATCCAACTTTTCTGCACTAACTTCTCCATTGTACATAGAAAATTCAAATTTTACATCAAGCTTTAGAAAAGGTGATTTACTAGTTCCTTTTGCAGAATGATGATGAGTATGAGTAAGGGTTGTATTAGTGGAAGTTTGTGAAGATGCTTGTGAAGTAGAAGATGAAGAAGATGGTGGAGGGGTTGGAGGCTTGTATCCATTCCCATTACCTCCTTTTCCATTACCTCCTCCTAAGGAACCTTTTCCTCTCGGAGGTTTGGAACTTTCTCCTTGCAATCTGCTAATCCTCTCTTCATAGAGTACCTTCACCATCTCCGTCATATCAAAGAAATCCTTTCTGAAGGTCTTCTCATCTTTGGTCATGTTTGTAGGTTCTCCTTTATGATACATGGTCTCTAAAAACTCATCTGCAACTTCTGCAACTTGAGGATGTGCTAGTGTAGAAGACTTTGACAACCTTTCTCTTCTTCCACTTGACCCAACTTCAAGGCTTCCAACCAGCTTCTCTTCTCCTCCTTTGAGTTTTAACCTTGTAAGCATGACATAAACTTGAAAATAATTAAATACTTATTTCACAAAGGAAATCTAGAAAGCAAAAACCAATGCTCTAATACCAACTTGATCTGAAATGGAGTAGATTAGTAATGTTGTGCTAATTCCCCATTCAGAATAAAACTGAAGATGCTTATCATTTGCTTATCAAGTGCTTAAGGATTCAATATTTTTGCTTAATTAACTGATTCCCATGAGAGTTTCTTATGTAAATGTTATAAACAATTTAAAATAAAATATATGCTGAACAACAACAATATAATAACAAAGAACATCAAAATACAACACACAACAAGCACATGATCAAGGAGTTGACCCCTCCTGGGCTACGTCTCCTTGGTCCAGCTTCCAATGGCTTAGGCCTCTCTATTCTTCTCAAGTTACAACAAAAGTGTGTTTACAATGCTCAGATGCATATGAAACGTATCTCAATGGGTTCAAAAGACTCAAAACTACCAGAAATCACTCTTTTTGCAACTAATTTGGATAAGAACTAAAGAAGTTATGATCTCTCCTAGTTCTCCCATAATTCACTCAAATTCTCCTTTTCCAGCCACCAACCATCAAATTCGGCCTAAAATCCACCAAATTTGCCACATTTTGGTCACTGGAGCCATACTTCCTGGTGGGTTCAGAAATCCCAATCGACAGGGCCTAGTGGGCTTAAGTTTTATGTACACAGCAGTAATATTGCGATAGCAATTTCGGTTGACCCGACGACATTATAAATTAAAACTGATAATTATATCACATCTAGGACCCGAACATTCCATCAGAGTTTCTCTATCAACACAGGTAGGGTGATGCCTACGATGTGATTTTGCGATGCGATCCATGTGATATCGCATACGCATCTCAGCAGGCCGGGGCCGATTCTGTATGACCTTCTTGAGGTTGTGATTATGATTTTTGATTGCAATATTGCAATCACAACCTAATACCCGTTGGGGCCGATTATTTAAACTGAACCACCTACGACCTATGATTTGCGATATGTGAGGGCCAATGGCGGCTTGCCACTTGGCACCTCCCCATTCGCTGAAGGACTTGCCACATCATCCAATTCTGCCATGTAGACAAGTCAAACTTGAACTTTGATTTGCTCTAACTTTTGCATACAAACTTGGATTTTAGCGTCATTTGCACCGTTGGATTCATAATGACAAGCTCTTCAATCTAAAGCCAAGTTTGAAAAGATTATAACACTTCCAAAATTATGCTCAAAAATCAAAATGTTAGAATTTTGATAAGTTCAGCTTCAGATCGAAAAGCTCATCATTCTGAATCCAACAGTGTGAACGTCACACAAATCCGAATTCGTATGCAGAAGTTAGAGCAAGTCAAAATTCAAGTTTGACTTGTCTACATGACAAAATTGGATGACATGGCAAGTCCTTTAGAAAATGAGGAGGCACCAAGTGGCAGCCCACAATTGGCCCTTGGATATCACAAATCGCAAGTCGCAGGTGGAAAGGCATTACAAATCGGCCCCGATAGGTTCATGGTTGTGATGCGAAAAGGATATCGCAAATCGCAATCGCAGATCGACAAGGGGAGAACAGGTCAGAATCAGCCCCCTATAGTTACCAGGTTGCGATGTGATCACTTGCAGATCGCAAATCGTATGTTGCAGGAAGAAAAAGTCTTCTTAAGACTGCTACTGGTTCTCCGTCGAACTGCGAAATGTGATAAAGTACCTAGACGCAAAGTGTCTATAAATTCCGGTGAAAACTCCGGTTGGGTCGGATGATATCACAATCGTAGTGTTCCACCATGTTAACAAGACCTTCAGTTGCTGAACTTCATTGATTGCGATTTGCGATATGGTCGATAGGTTATGGCTCATAGTGCGATGAAATATTCACTCGGTTAATGGATGTTGGAGTGGAAATGAGGGTTTCTTCCAGTTTTAGGGTGATCCGAGTTGACTCAAATCCTGGATTTAATCAAGATCTTTTACTTTCGTGATGTGATTAGGATTTCATTTAAAATAGCATAATTGAACATATATGCATGCTGTAAAGAAGCAGGAACATGACAATCATCAACAACATAACATAACAAGACGTTGATAATGGAGTTTGTCCAGGAGGGACGATGTCTTCGAGCCCCGGTGTCAAGATGGTGTAGGTCGTTGCATTAAGTGCTATCAATAGTGATGATGTACATAGGTGGTGATGTAGTTATCATACAAGGAAAATTCCCTCACGCAAGAGTGGCTCCAAGAGATGTTCCGCTACAGGAACTCTCAATAAATAAGAACTCATATCAGTATGAAATAAAATCATGAATGATGATAATGAGCATCCTGCCAACATGGCATAAAATGGATCTAAATGCAAACATACATGGTGATAGATGGGTATCCCATCAACATAACAACAAAGGGATCTCAAACAAAACATGACGAATCATGACAAAAAATACATCCCACAGATGATTCCACATCACATCAAGAAGGAATCATGAATACAAGATCCCACATCAAACATCAAACAAGGATCTATGCAGCACAATGCATCTCATAGCAAGAAGAAGTACATGAACATACTACATATACCTCACATCCTGGGGACATCTGAAGAAGAGGATGTCAAACTGCTGAAGCTTGCCGTATCATCCATCTCGCGGCTCGAATCTCATGGAAATGACTGCTCGCATATTGAATGTTGACACCTGCACTCCACTTTGAAAAGTGGCTGAAGAATGAAACGATCAAATGGAAAATCTAAATGCATCATCATATTTATGGCGTCGAATAGGGTAAAATCGACTGTCAAATTTCTGAATTCAAAGAAAATGAAAATCTGGGGCTTAAGGAATCTTTTAGGTTCCCCCTAGATTCCTCAAAGATTCTCTCCTCTAGTTCATCTGAAAATCTGCTACTCAGATTGAAATTCTGACTATGTCATCAGGTTCGTGTCACTGAGAGGTGTAAGATTGACATAAAATTTGTCCAATTTGGACACTGGAAAAATTTCACCCTCCTGAAAATTTCGCTCAATCATGGTTTTCCCTGCTCTTTTTTAGGATCATGGTTCTCCTGCAAAAAATAATTAAAAAAACAGTCTCAAAAAAAGCTCTCATCCTTTGGGGCTTTGTTCCTCCGTTGTCCATTCTCCATTCAGCGCCTCCGTTCCATTCCCATATGACTTCTTCCTGTGCAAATAAATTTAAGGGTTTATATAAAAATTTCCCAGTGGATTTACCAACAAGCCCATGTGGTGGAAGAGTTGGGCATTGGTATCAAAGGCGGGAGGTTGGGGGATCAATTCCCACCCCCACCAAAAATATACACGTCATATTACATTTTAGTGTGAAACGGTTTTGTTTGTTTTGCAAACGGTTTGGTGGAGTTTTGAAACGACATGTAGTTGGTTGCATATTAATGTGGGTTTTACATGGGGTCGGCCGCCGTGGGCCAGGCGGGTTCAATCCCTGTCGGCCTCACTTTTTGATTACAACATATATGGTATGGTGGGTTGGGGTGTGGGCTGGGTCCACCGGAGGTGGTTCGCCCACCCCTTTGTAATATTGATTAATGTGTGTGGTGGTTGAGGGAGGGCCCACTGGGGTCATGGCCCGTCGGCCCATAATTAAACTCTTTTTTGATTTTGTACATGTTGGTCGTTGGCAGGGTTGGTGGCCCGCCACCCCAAAAATATAATTTTTTTTTTTAAACAACACATTTTTTGAATTTTTCTAATATAGGGGATATTAGACAAATTAATGATCAAACAAATTCCCTCGCTTTCGGGACCTAGGCTTCATGCCCCGGGGTCAGTCAAATTGTAGGACACTTAAACCTGACCCACAACCCAATTTTGACCAAAAATTTCACTAGCTCGTTCTCCCTCATACGAGCTCGGATTGACGAACTGTTTGCACTGTTGCAATCAGGACGACAAGACCTACGCTCTGGTCCTGGTTCGAAAGCATTCTAATCACTTTGACTTTTGAGATTCCATAAGCTCTCTTTATCTTGTGTGTCCCTAGAGCCACCTGGATCAATCCTCCCCATTGAGGAGCTTTTGATCCTCCAAAAGCATGAAAAATAATTTGCAACTTCTCTGTACCTTATCTACATCACAAGCTTCTTGAAAAGGTCTTGCTTCTATCTCCTTCACCTTTGTTCTTTGGAGCCTTAAGCAATGAGCCAACACCTGCAACCTCTGCAACCTATAGTAAATTGTTTTGCAAATTACATGCTTGTCTTACATGACCAACTAATGATCCAAGCATCCCATAGTCGCCACGAGTTTATAACACATACTCAGCGGTCAAGTTTATATCAAGATGGACAAAATACCCCAGCTACGAAAACAAGGTCAACATATTATTGTTGCTTCAACAGGTGATGGAAAACACATCATCACTGCAACACATGATTTACAAAATAAGACCAAACACTATTGTTTCTTTGAGAAGCGATGGAAACACGACAATACTTTCACATTTTATCATACAACTCAAAACAAGACCAGACATCATTGTTGCTTAACAAGTGATGGAAAACACATCATCAATTTTACATTTTAAAATGCAACAAATGATTTAAAAAAGAACAACCATGACAAGCTAACATTTTTAGAAACCATTTTTCACTTATCAATGTGAATGGGTCACCTCCTTATGGTGCATTCGCTGGTCAGACAACTGTTTTATCTAGCTCATGCACCGACACTTTGTCTTTAAGGTGCTATTTTGGGTGGAGCCTCCAACATGTGGCTCTTTGATGGCCACCTCTATTGCAATGACTGCAATAGATCTTCTTTCTCTAAATCTAGTTAAGATGTTTCTTTACCTGCTATTGAGAGGGTCTTTCATGCCTCCTCATTTTGTGTGCTGCTATTCTTTTCCAACACTTAGAAAATGTATGGTTATGTAATCCACAAAAGGGACATGTTTTACATCCAACATTAACAACATGATTATAATAGAAATGAACATTCGAATATCGGGACAGGTTATACCTTTCCTTGCCATCTCTGGTGTAAATATGGCGATGAGAGATTGCCTCAGCTCCTTCCCTACAATGGGCACTGCCATGGGATGATGGGGATGTGTTCCTATCATTCTCTTTCCTTGACCATTTCGATGATGTCTTGGAAGAATCTGACACCTTCAAGCATTCTCCCTCTGTGCATCTCAAGCCTGCAAATTGAGGTTTTTGCACAACCTCCAATGGTTGAGTTATGCCTTGGTTATTAACACCAAGTTATTTTTCTGTAGTGCCCCACTCTAGTTGACTTCCAATGGCATGTCATTAACATTTATTTAGCCCTAAGGCCCACACTTTATTCTTTGAGGACCTCAGGATGACGATCCGAACATATGAATCTATTATTAGTGGTTGTGATGTTTATGTATGTTTTCCATTGACATTATGATGAAGATAGCATTAATGGGTATGTATGTATCTATTGATATTATGATGATTGTAGCAATGATGGATATGTATGCTCTCTACTAATATCATGATGATAATAGTTTTGTTAGATAGGTATGTTTCCATTGATGTTATGATGATGATAGCCATGATGGATGTGCCCCCATGTTACCTACTTACATTAGTTCTGGTTCACAATAAGCAATGATGCGATTGACTAGGTGATGTTAATGATGCTATTATGACAATGACTAACACTGAGAAACCTTGTTACTGATGATTATTGAGTATGGCAGGAAACCATCAGAGGCACTCGCATATGGCGAGTTGGTAACACCTGGTTTGATGAAAATTTATATTATTTTATCTTTGAAAATCTAAGTCAATTTTGAAACCTGCTATATACGTTTATCGATATTCTGATGATATGTTAATGGTTGTAGGCACAGATTAGTTGCTTGGCCGAATGACTCACATATGGGTGATGGGCTTGTACACGTGGATGGAACTACATGGGAGGGGTGGGACAGTGTCCCTGATCTCACCCACTAGCACTCCCACCGTGACTTGGGCTGAAAGGTTTGAAACACCTTCGCCTTGAAGATCATGATGCCATGAGGGCAGGTCCCCAAGTTGGGTCACTCATGAGGATTTTACCGGGGGGCACACATCAAGGCGGATTCCTTGATCCCCGACACCATTAGTCTCACTATAGCAGGCAACATAAGAGATGATAGTGGTCTATGACGTTGCACCTATACTTTCCCCTCGTAGTCACTGAATGCTTGAAGGGCAAGTGGCGTGGCACCCTTGGAACTTCAAGGTAATTTCTTTAAGGGCACGACCAACTTGGCACCCTTGGCATCACAAATAAAATGTTAGGTGTGGCACCCTTGGAACTTCAAGGGAATTTCTTGAAGGACACGACCAACTTTGCACCTTTGGCATCACAAATAAATTGTTAGGCGTGGCACCCTTGGAGCTTCAAGGGAAGTTCTTGAAGGGCACGACCCAAACTTGGCACCTTGGAATCATTAAAAATAAATAAATTAATAAATATAATCCAGAAATGAAAACTAGGTAAATTTACATCAAGAGTAAATGATGTTAGAAACTGAGGTAATTAAGTCAAGAATAAAACTTGGGCTAAGAGGATCATAGGAAAAAATAAAATATTTTATCTTAAAAACTCTACCCTCCCCATGTTGGAAAATATTAGGTAGATTATGTAGTTTAATTACGTAAAAAGGGGAAAGAGGGACATAATTGTAAAGATAAAAATTAATCTTAAACTAATTAAGCCTAATTAAGAGAAGAGGAAAGTGAATTAAAATAAGAATAATAAATTAAATTTAGAGAAATGTAGAGAACCTCGATGTGGCAACAACCAACATAAGAATATCCATCTAAGAGATAACTTGAGTTAAATTAGGGGGGTAGATAGGGGATCAAATATTGACTCATTGATTGACTTTAATAATGAACCCAAATTAAGGAATAAAAAGGAGGGATAAAGAGGCAACTAGGAGAAGAAATAGGAATCTTGTTGAGATGAGGAAAATATTAGTTTTAAATTAAAGTTTAAGTAAATAATTTTAGGAGACCCTTGATGAAAGAGTGACACTTGGGTGGATGAATAATCAAGCTATTGAATTATAAAAAAAAAATAGCTAATTATGCATGACATGCCAAGTGTCACCTATGAGGACTCCTATAAAAGAAGGGGCAAGCCATGAGAGAAGGGACTTTTTGGGAACCCTATTGTTGGATGGACGATATGATGTCAGAGCAGTGATTACGAAGCTATAGTGAGTTTGGTGAGGTAGAGGATTTTTAGAGAGGGGACTCTTGAGCCAAGGTGTGCTCTCCTCTGCCAGCTAGAGCTTTCCTTCATTGTACAACCCCATTGCAGCTCGAGGGTCCGCGGGGAAGAAGAGTACCCAAGGAGTAGGCTGGGAGGTTAACGGGTGGGTCTTCACATTTGGATCAAGTGCGTCATCATTCACTCGCAGAAGTGATTGGCAATAAGGGAATACCAGTAACAACAGAGCAAACAGAGTCTCACCTTCTGGTGAACGAGCAAGCAGAGTCTCGCCTTTTGGTGAACAACACACATGTATTTCATTACTATTTGATCTTAGTTAAAAGTATGTAAATGTTATGATATGTTTCCTGAAATTAGTGTCAGGAATGTGTGTGCTGAATAAATTTGAAATTTCAATGCGTTTCGTTTCTAGTTGTATTTGTTGTGATAAAAAAAAAGGAAAAAAAATGTATATAGTCTGAATGTGGTCCTTACAGCATCGACTCCAAGTATAATCCCACGATTGTTTCCATCTCTACCAAATTAGAGAGAGCACCCTTCTATCCGATGGAGTGCCTTGAAGCACTACAATCAATAAGCCATATTCCCAAAGAATCTGAAGGAGAGGGCCAATACAAGATAATGCTACTTTATCTTATGAGAAACAACATTTGATTCTTTATACCTGGAGTTCCTTGGTTTCTTTGAAGATTCGGCCATTTCCTTGATGACCTACATTACTTGTCATTCCTCTAATCATTGAAGATGTCCCTGGAATGATTGTTATCATTATCAAGTGATGTGTCCCTACCTCAGACACTCCTTCACATAATGGCCGAACTTATTACAACCAAGGCACTTGCCTTTCCTTCCACCCTTAGATCCAGACTTCCCATTGAAATGATCTTTATGTAGGTCATCAGAAACTTCCGCTGTGCCATTCGAATAATATTCTCTGCTTCGACTTCAGCCTTGGTGATTTTGAAGAGGGATGAGGAATCCATTGATCCTTTTGTCCTTTCCCAACTGTCTTCAGTGATTAATCTTTCACTCTTGCTTGGGCGTTGTCTTCACCTCAGCTTTGATACCATGTTAATTCTAGGTATGTTCTATGCTTAATGCAATTTATTTCAATTTTCACAGTTAGCTCAATATCTTTTCGAGATTAGCAATGACATCAGCATTAAATTAAACTGCAGATAGAACATAAACATAAATCATAGAAAACAAGCCAAGACAAGATGACACAAGATGTGGCGCTAGCCAGGGACAATCCCCAATGTGGGGAAACCCTTGATCAATTCTTCTTATATGTCTTCAATAATTCAGCAAAGAGAGAGAGAGAGAGAGATAGTACATTTACAATAGAAGTCAACACTTAGACTTTCTAGCTAAGAGAATAAATCATCTCTACATGAGATCAGTTGAAGACATGCTGCTTCAATTGGTTCTCCAAGGTGACTCTTTCACCTATCATTGCACTGCATCTCGCCATCACGCTGCACCATGCTGCACTCATCATCACATTGCTAGAGCTCATGCTGCCACTGTTGTCCCATGTACCATACTGTTGTCCCACTGCTAGTGATATTTCCATTCCATGGTTGCCATACTGCTGTCTTGTTTGCTCGCTCCATCAAGCTTCATTGTCGTCCCAAGGCTGCACCATACAACACCATATGCCTTCATCATGCTGCCACCTATCACATCATTATGCTACTATACATACTGTGCACACATATACCCCAAGCCTATCCACGTTGTCTCTTGTTTGAGGTGATAAGGCCTGCTGCCTATCACAGTATAGCTGTCATGTATAACTCACTTCAAAACCCCTTGATTGCAATCCAAACTATCTTGATTTGGGCTTGGTCTTAACAGCCCTACACACAGCTCCTTGATCCTTGAGAAAACCTTGTTCAAGACTTGTTTGCACCCTCAAACAACCCTCAAACTAATCTGCACTTCCACAACAACTTATCCTCTGAACTAAGCTCTCCATGTTGTCTTGAAGTGACATCACCTTGCTGTCTCCTCTTGCTGCGGCTAGGGCATCCAGTCATCATCTTTGAACTGCTTTTGGATATGTATAGATTGTGGCTAAGTCTCCTGGTTGTTGCATCTGAGGGTTGTCCTAAGCCCTTCCAAACACAGCGTTAAGGTCTTACCTTGCTGTGTATAAATGATCCTCTAAACAACTCCCTTCTTGTTGCGGCTAAGTAGCCTTTGTAGATTGTTGTTAGGGCATTCTTTTAGACAATGCGTTAGGGCAGGCTAGGGCTGCGTATAGGACCAGGTTAGGGTAGCATATAGGGCAGGTTTCTCCTCTCTTGGGCTACAGCTTAAACCACCCTCTTTAGGACTGCAGCTAGGGTAGTCTTGAACCTCCCATTAGGACTGAGTATAGGGTAGCATTAGCCCTTCCTTGACAACTGATTAGGGCATGTTTTTAGGGTATTCTTTTAGACAACGAGTTCGGGCAAGCTAGGGCTGCGTATAGGAGTAGGTTAGGGTAGCGTATAGGGCAGGTTTCTCCTCTCTTGGACTGCGGCTTAAACCACCCTCTTTAGGACTGCGGCTAGGGTAGTCTTGAACCTCCCATTAGGACTGAGTATAGGGTAGCATTATCCCTTCCTTGACAACTGATTAGGGCATGCTTGGACAACAACTTGAGCTCCTAGATTGGACTGCGGCTAGGGAATTTTGTCTCCATTATGACAACATATAGAACCCTTCTTGAATGCGTAGAGGTATCTCCTCCTAGGACTCCGTAGAGGCTAATTTAGGGCTTCTCCATTAGGGAAATGTAATCCCTTAGGATCTCTCCTCCCACTAAAACCCAAAGACAATTAGAGAGGAAGAGATCCCAAGTGTGTGTGCAAAGGACTTTCAAGGCACCTCTATTTATACTAAAACGTTGAGCATATGTGGGGTTTATTTGGTCGCTGGCCGACCTTGATGAATTGTCCCATAACACAAATTAATTCATATCTCTATGAATAATTATTAGAATCAGATAATCTTTAGATCAATCCTACACCTCTCGATGAGAGGATCCAAGAAAAATATCAGCTACCATTAATAAAATGACCAACATGGAGTTAGGCCTTAGTTGCCAATTTTAACAATTTCCCTTAGTGATATTTTGGTTATATGCACTCTTGCTATATACATGAGAAATTTCACATATTTGTTTATAGTAAGTTGGATTCATATGGATGCACGTGAATTATATGTTATTTTCAAAATTTTAATATTTTGTGTATATTTTGGTCAACCATTCTTTTGGTCCAATTTTGATAACATTGCTGAGGATGATGTGACCATTTTCCATCAAGCAAACAAGGGGAGATCTGTTGTTTTCATTGCCATGATTCATCTCATGAGATACATTTATTTTTGTGTTGATATGATTTTGTATCATTCTATTAGATCTTATGACTTAGGACAAAAATCATATTTCAATATTGGTTCTTGATGTATCACTTGACATCTTATACATCTTATATATCGATTTTATTTTCATGTAACAATGTGTTTGTTTGATTTTGATGGCATTTTATAAGTTAAAAATTTGAGAAAAAATAATTATTTTTGTATTTTTTAAAAATTTCTTGATAATTTCCGATATTTTCCTTGATATTGTTGAAAATTTAAATTTTGGACCCATGACAATAAATTACTGATAATGATAAACGTGACATTGGTTAGTGGAATTAATCACAGGGTCATTGTACTTTGCGACATTTGTAGATGGTTTTTCCTGGAGATTTGGGTCTACTTCTTAAAGACCAAAGGTGGGGTCTTTGATTGATTTCCGAAGTTTAAAGCCCTTGTGGAGAACCACACCAAGAAGAATACTAAGGTGTTGAGATTGGATAATGGGGGCGAGTATACCTCCAATGTGCTCTAGGATTTTTCAATGTCAACATGGATAAGAAGGAGCTCACGATACCTTACAACCATCAACAAATTGGGGTTGCCGAGAGGAAAAACATAACCATAATGGAGATAGCAAGGGTAATGACTTATGGCCAAGACTTTCCTATGTACTTTGTTGGTGGAGACCTACAATACAACTGCGTATCTATAGAATAAGAGTCCTCACAAAGTATTGGAGGATACGATTCCTGAGAAGATGTTCACGGGAGTGAAGCCAGAGCTGAGTTATTTGTGCTTCTTTGGTAGTCCAATTTATGTTCACACTCTTATGGAGAAAAGGACCAAGCTGAAGCCTTTATCAAAAAGGGGCATATTTAGGGGCTATAGTGAGGTCTCAAAGGCCTACTGAGTGCACATTCTTGGAAAAAGTAGAGTTATTGTTAAGTAGGATGTCAGATTTGAGAAGGGAAATAACTTTAGGACATCTCATGAGAGAGAGCCAACATGTGTATATGGTATAGAGTGAGAGGCTCCTAAGGTTGAGGATGGACTAGCAAGAACAATAACAGGGACAAAACCTATAGATTTAGAGGAGTGAAATATTCCTTCGAGCTCTACCAAGAGAAGGCCAAGATGGGATGAACAAACCTTGAGAAATGTCGAGGATCATGTGGAGGCTCCTAGAAACACTTTTAGGCAGAGTATACCACCAATAATATTTTCTAGTTACATGGCATTGATGAGAAGCATCAATGATTTTGAGCCTTCTACTTTTGAGGAGGCTCCAAATTTGCAAGTTTGGAGGGATGACATGGTGGAGGAGTATGGCTCCATCATGAAGAATGATGCGTGGGACATAGTGTCGAGGCTTGAGGGAAAATCAATGGTCACCCCTTGGTGGGTCTACAAGGTCAAACATGCAGTTGATTGGTAGTGTTGAGAAGTACAAAGTGAGGTTTGTGGCAAGAGGGTTCTTCTAGCAGGAGGGAGTGGACTATGAGGAGTCATTTGTACCTGTCGCCAGATATACATCCATTAGAGCAGTCATATCCATTGCTTTGGAGATGAAGTGCGGGACACATCAGATGGATGTTAATATTGCTTTCCTCAATTGAATGATTGAGGAGCTGTATATTGAGCAGCCATAGGGCTTTGAGGTGCATGGGAGAGAGTCTCATGTATGTAGGTCGAACAAGGCATTTCATGGGCTGAAACAGACTCGATACACATGGAATGCAAGGATTGATGATATCTTCTTGGTTTGGGCTTCACTAAAAGTGAGGCGAACTCAACTTGTCTATGTACTTGTTGAGGGTGAGCCACTCATCTTGGTCCTTTATGTTGACAACCTTTTCTTGATGGGTTCAGAGAAGCTCACAGGGATGTGCAAGGAGGATCTTACTTCAGTGTTCAAAATGAAGGACGTTGACTTGATGCACTACCTTTTGGGATTAAAGGTGTGGCAACAACCATGAGAGATTTTCTGAGGGTAGGGCAAGTATGCAGTTTAGATCTTGAGGAGATTCAAGATGGAGGATTGCAAGCCTATGTCTACATCGATGATCACTAGCTTGAAGAAACTGAGTGCTTTTGAGAGTGAGTTGGTGGATCCCACATTGTATATACAATTGATAAGTTCCTTGATGTATCTAGTCAACACTAAGCCATATATTTGTTTTGTTGTGAACACACTCAACCAATTCATGGTGGAGCCAAGATGAGTTCTTTGGGTGGTAGCAAAGCATGTCTTGAGGTACCTGCGAGGTACAATGGAATTCATGCTCAAATATATTGGAGTTGATGGAGTGGAGTTGCATGGATACACAAAATTTGATTGGGCAGTGAGTGTGGTGGATAGAAAATCCACATCCAGATGTTGTTTCAACTTGGGTTCAACTATGATCTTGTAGTAAAACAAGAAGCAACAATCAATGGAAATTATTTCAACAAAGACATAATACATGGCAACAAGTATGGCTTCACAAGATGATTGTAGGATTATTTGGCTTGGAAATGGGGCCAACATTGATTCATTGTGACAATTAGAGTTGCATTAAGCTCTCTGAAAATCATGTGTTTCATGACAGGTCCAAGCATATTGAGATCAAATACCACTTCATCAGAGACAGGGTCCAGAGAGGTGTTGTGATATTACTATACATTTCGACAGGGAAGCAGGTGGCATATATTCTTGCTAGGCCTCTAGTGAAATGGAAGTTCATGTTTTAAAGGGACAAGCCGGGAGTAGTAGAGAATCCCTTCCTTGCTAGGAGGGAGTGTCTAAGCTTATCATAGCTTCAGAAGATATTCTACATGAGCTTGATTTCTTAGCTTGTAGGAGATGTTTAATTTCCTCTTTAGGTGCTTGCTTGGTGGAGTAAGCGATTTATGATTTCTTTCCTAAGTTTAGCTTAGGAAAAGTATAATCATTGAAGTTAATTAAATTTTGTGTACGACTAAGTCAATTTCTAATGATAAATAATAACATTATTTTAGTGACTTAGAAATGATTTGAGCTGTTGATCTCCTAGATCTTCTAGAAGGGAGATTCGGGTTAGTGATTTGTACTTGATGAAGAATACAAATAAAAGCCTAAGGGACAGAAGACACAACAACAAGGACGAAAGACAACTCCTACATTTTGGGAATGCGATGTTCTCAAAGAAAGAGAGTGATTTCTCCAGAGTGAGAGGCTCATCTAGACTGAGGAGAACGAGGAAGATTACATGTTGATTCTAGAGCATTTCCAAGAGGCTGGATGTTGGAGATTGTAAGGCAGAATTGTTGAAGAAAGGAGGAGTTCGATTTTCTTAGGCCAAATTTCTTGAGGCGTAGAGGTTGTTTGAGATGATAGTGCATGGCCGAGTTGCTGGTGAGAGGTGGGCCAAAATTCGCTTGATCAAATTTCTCAGAGGCTAATTTCTAGTGGGTGAAAATTCCTAAGGTTGAATTCTTCCAGTGGGGCTAAGTTACAGGTTCTAGTCAATGCATATTTCCTTATGATTTCTTTGTGGGTCAAAAGCCTGGTTTTCTTGAGATTAATTAATGAAGGAGAATTGTCGTGGGTATTTATTTGTTATAATGTGTGTTTGATCTCTCTGATTTTATTTTAGCCCCATATAAATTTGTAGAAGTTAAAATACTAGTGATTTTAGCTTTCAACATTTTGTAGTTTATTTAAAATAAATTTTTGGGAAAAAATAATTATGGCAAGAAAATAAAGTTGGGTTGGCATTAGGAGATTTAGCAGGTTTGGTCTCTAAAAAATTAACAATGAGTTTCTCTTACCATATTACTATACATCAATTTCTATACAAAGTAAATGAGAGTTTCAGATGAAAGAGAGGTAACCTATCAAAAATGATAGATACTAATTGAAATATTAACTGATCAACAAACTGGACTTATCAAAAATGGTACAAACTAATTGAAATACTAGCTCATAAAGAAGTTGAACTTATGAATCTAATAAAGCAAATAAATATTGAAAACTACTCTAAGCTTCATACCATAAACAAATTGAAATACTAAGAAGTTAACTACTGTTAGTTACTATACAATGGCCTTGAACATATTACTCGTTTCTCGAATCAGAGTAATAATCAAAAAGCCATTGTTGCTAATGTGCTTAGGATATACCATAACAAAATTATCACAATTAACTTGAATATTATGAAGATGATCACTCTACTCTCAAACTACATCAACACGTTTATCTAAATAGAATATTTGTTATATCTATTGTTTAATATTATTATTATGACAAAGATGTCTCCACTTATAAATTTCTTTCCTGGGATCAAAATTTTAATAAAATGTCCCAAGAGTCGTTATCATGCCTTGGAAAGAAGTAAATCTATTTTTGGCATTTTTAAAATAGAAGGAATTAGCAATTAAGAGTACATTAATTGATTATGGCAAACTTGTTTTCAAGGGATTCTTGTCATACCCCTTTGTGACCTAGGTCTTCTCCATGTAATTTCATTATATTACAATTGGGGAAGTTATTAGACAATGCTTGTTTTTTACATTTGAAAGGGGTAGTTAAATGTATTATCCAAGTCTTTTAGTTCTTGATTATTTGTGACATTGACATTGTGCCCATCCACCCATTCTTCAAATGGAAAACTGTTAGAGATGTATGGCTATTTTTGTGCAAAACAGATAGACTCACAATCCATAAAAAAGAGTGATTGTACAACATCAAATATTTTACTATAATAGTAATATTATAAGGTTGACTCTATATGTGTAATTAACAAATATAATGAATTAGGTTGAACTCCATCTCTACTTGACACATCTATTCAATATGTATATATAACGTGGTATGTCAATGTAATAAAATAAATCATATTCATATTAACAATTAATTTATTTACATCTATTCCACATGTATATTTTTTTCAGAGAAAAAGACATCTATAATTTTATCCATCAAAAGAAAGAACAAAATTACATTTTTGTAGATACTGAACACATTCAGGAGATACACCTCATGACATTGTGCTATAGAGAGTAAAAACAAGATGAAAAATATGATAAACAAGAAAACATATGAAGTTAATGTGGGAATAATCATTTAACTTCTCTTTTTTTCCTTTCTTTTTTTGCACTTTCTGTCATCCCTTCGAGCTTGTTTCAACAAGAACCAAATCCAATTCTTTGCTTGTAGACGATGGATAGGGTTCTTTGTCCGAATTCAAACTCTCAGATACATGAGATCATTTTCTACCGGCCATCTCATGAAGTGCTTGAATATCAACTAAAACGATGTCGTTCTAATGATGCGATGCATTTTCAGACCTTTCCTCAATACCCCGTTTTGTGTGGTTACCTTGTTGTACCTAAACATCCACTTTAGCTTGGATTGTTTGGCTTTCCATGATTTCTTCTTCTTCTTCTTCTTCTTAAAGGAGAGGATCTGATACTTGCCAACCCTTTGGCTTATGGGCCAACCCCTTTTTCTTTTTGGATTCTTTTTAGCCCAGGGTGTTAGGTCCCTATAATAGTAGTGTATCCCCCTTATTGTTATTGTTGTGCCCTTACATTATTATTGTTAGGTAGGCTTTAATTATATTGTTACCCCTTAGACTCCTATATGTACCAAGGAGGTCTTATTATTTGTATCATTCAAGAATTGTTCATTTATGTAATTACAAGGAGATTTCCCCCTCAAAGTGGATAATTTTTAAGTCGTTGATCTATATTTTCTTCTGCTCTGTCAGTTGATTGCATAACATTTAGTATCAGAGCTTTGGATTCTAGGGTTTCGCTACCTCAAACATGTCATCTTGGAATTTTTGCTATAACATTTTTTATACGAGGGTTCAGAAGCTGAAATTGTGACCACGTGGAGCTGAAATATTGATGAACTTCCTGTAAAAAGTTTAGATCTTGTTTAAATATATTTTCTGAGATATGGTCCGAGGAAGTTAGGGTTTTTGCATGCTCCAGAATTCAGTCTCAAACAAGTGACTTTGGGAAAATCGTCATAACTTCCTCTACGAGTATCAGATTTGAATTTCGTAAAAAGTGATTGTAAGTGCACGAACTGTAGCTTTTCATGTATCATTTTCAGGGTCGAAGGTTGAAACAATCATATGTCACATTCCTTACAAGTTCACTCTACTAAACTAGTCCATAATCAAGTCATCGTGGAAGATTGGGAATAACATTATCTCGAAGAATCCAATTTTGGTATGACTTGTGGCATTGGAAATAAGACTTAGAGGGCTACCAAGAAGGAATTTAAGACCTTGGAGATTCGAAATTGTTAGGGTCCTATAATATAGGTAATCAAAGTCTGTTTGTCCAGTTATTTATTTTGGGAATCTGTTGGTAAAGTTTAGGCTATAAATTCACCAAGTATTATAGTCTAAATTGTCTTTGTACAAAGGTGTCAATTTGGTCAAGTCATTGAAAATATATGTGTCAAAAGAGGTCCATTAGTCTTGATTTGAACTGTAAGGTCCCTAAGGGGTCATCATTGAGGTGTCATGAGTGTCTTGTCATGAGTCAGTTGTCAATAACCCTTTCCACCGTTAAAGGATGAAATGTCTCTAAGTTATTTTTAATAGTTTTTATTTTAAATGAGATTTAATTTTATAAAACATATAACTTAATTTAAAAATAAAAAATCAATCCAGTCTCTAAACTATAGGAACCACATTATTATTATGCTAAGTATGTTAGCCAATAATAAATTCTCGAGTCAAAATCCAAAAGTCAAATTAAATTTATGACCCCACCTTGCACTTCATACATTAAAATTCCCTTATCTAAATGCCTCAAGATTAAATGAATGGTTATCTATGGATTTCAGGGGGGTTTGCCTATTCGACTTTTAAACCCCCTCTTCGCCCCCCACCCACCTGAAAAAAGTTGTTTTACAATTGTCATCCTCTCGTTCATTTCAGACTGCCCCCTCATATTAAATCAATGGTTATCTATGGATTTCGGGGCAGGGGGTTTTCTATTCGACTTTTAACCTACCTCCCCCTCCAAAAAACGTTTTTTCACAACTTTCATCCTCTCGTTCATTTCAGACTGCCCCCTCCTAAACCATTTACTGCCTACCCCCCAACCCCCAACCCCTCCCCTGAAAACCATTATTTATATTGATTTAAATTTTATGAATATATGGCGGGAAGGCCTACAAAATATGTAAGCAAGCTTATAAAATTTGTATAAAAGGAGATAAAGGAAAGGGGACTTTTACAATCATATGTTTATGAAATGAGTTTACAGGTGAAACACTGAGGTGACAGGAGGCTGAATAAAATGAGGTAAAATGAAATTTTACAGAGAAGAGAAATATTGTTTTTGCTATGGTATAAAGAGGAGAAATGCACGAAACATAAAATTTGGATAAATACTTATCCAAAGATTTTACAGGAGCAAAAGGGGAAAGTAAAAGACGCTTTACCAACCATGGCAAAACAAGACATGGTTTAAAAAAAACCATGGGAAAGAAATTAGGCCATGGTTTTTATAAAATATGTTTTTGAATCTCATTTATTCATTAATATATAAATTCAGGGAAATAAGATATGGATTTAAAAACAAGAGGATGGTTTATAAAATCATTTAAAGAAATATTTTGAGACTTTATTTATGAAATTCCTTTACAGGGTTAAGCAAAATATTTGGAAATATTTATCAAAATATTTTCTTCCCAAATATTTTGGGACAATGATGAAATATCTAGGCAAAAAGGTCAACACATAAGTTTGGTCTAACTCCAAAATAAAAATAATTCATTGATCAACTAGGTGGAAAGCATAATTGGGCATGCAATTATTTTCATATTTTCAACTCAGAAATAGTAGTCAAAGGGACAACTAGTTGATATAGGTGGCAGATGCAGAGTTAATCAAGTTTGAAAGGGAATATAACAGGTCTTATTAAAACAACTTCAACCACTTCAGATTCCAAGGCAGAGGATCAATATTAATGAACCAATTTCTAGATTTGAGGGTGGAAGATTTTTTAGCAGTTCCAGATTTCCTGCAGTTTTCTAGTGATTGTTTTTATGTTTAATTTATTGTTCATATTTTGTTTCTAGAAATAGAGCCACAATCAGCAACAACTTTTGTCTAAATATTCAACAAAACAAGCAAATTTGTCCAAAATTCATGTTTTTTATTTCTATTTCAAAAATATCTATATCTTTGTTAGATATTATTTTGTATTCAATTCCTTTTTGGAATCCGAAGTTATTTCAATAGAAAGTCTATAAATATTTTGTAATATGATTTAGTAAGGGTTGGATTATGTATGAAGAAAATATCTCTACCTTGATGTAGGTTGCGGATTGTACTCAAAGTAATCAATTTTCAGAAATACAGAGGCAATTTTGTTCTAGGATTCTTGTATCAAACAAATGGTGATGCTTCTCTAATGTTAAATTGTTCTTTTTTCTCAGTTTTCATATGGATTTCTCTCTTTATTGTTGCAAAAAGATTAAGAGTTGAATTTACTTAAGTGTACTTTTCTTTGGCTTGTTTTAAACAATCTTAATGTTTTCCTCATTAGATTAAATATAAATTTCATTTAAATATGCTTTATATTTAATTGATCATCTACTTTTTCATCTCATCCACACCATAAATATCTTAAGATCCAAGAGTTTTCCTACCTTGCCCTATTACAACTACTTTGTCCATTTGTAATTGATTACCCAAAAGTTTGACTCTATGCCCAATGGACTTTTTCAACATCTTTCAACCAAAATTTTGAAAAACCCACCTTGAACTTTGATCTCTAGCTTAAAATCTTGAAAGTAGAAATTAAATCATATGGAGAGAGCCCTCTTTGAAGCTAGAAGAGCTAGATTCCAACTTTAAAAGTGGTTTGTGGTTACCTTTGTAGTTTTCTTCCTCAGCCTAGGAAAATTAAATAGTACTAACATAAATTACAAAGGTATAGAAATTTCAATATCGAGCTCCTAAAAATCAAGAAAAATGTGTATTTTTTTAAATTTTGCATTACTTTTGTTTGAAAAAACAGTTTGAAGTGATTCAAAGGGCACAATGAAGCATATATATCATTGTTTGATTCGAAATTGTCTTGAAACAAAAAAAAGGACACACCTAGTAAGCAACCAAAAAACTTTTCTATGACGCATGAAGAAGAGGAAGAAATGCAACATGATATATCAAAATTACGAGGCAAGTGCAACAAATTTCACTCTCACAAAAAGTAACAAAAAATGAATTACAAGGCATGATGAATGTTAATTTTCATAGGGCTATATTTTTGTTTGCTTTGATCATTGCATTTCTTCATTAACACATTAAGTTCACCCCATAACATCATAACATTATTCATATTTACATCATTATTCATCATCATATGCAACTATGTAGAAAGGAAAACATCATCATCATCAATGCAACAAAGCATAAATGAACAATAGAATAAAAGAATTCACACATAGAGAGACTAGGGAAAAACCCACTATGGGGAAAACCCTTGCAAATTCTTATTCTTAGATTGTCATCAAATGATTCAGCAAAAGAGAGTACAATGATCCATATCTTCATCTATGAAACTAACCAACAAAACAACCACACCATCCATAAAATGAACCCAACAATGTATATGCTCAAAACTCTGATTCTGAAGACTGTGTTGTACCATCACTTTCTGTAGTTAACTACTGAACCCTGTGGTCACTTAGCAAAATCTTCAGAAGATTGAGATTTCATCTTTTGGATCCCGATCGTACAAAGGAGGAGATGTGCAAGTGATTATGGCTTCCCAATCGCACCCTTAAGCCTAGCAAGTGAGCGAATGGGGTCAAAATTTAACTGCGAAAACCCTAATCTCCTGGTTGCATGCACAGTGAGATGTCTGTGTGACTGGAAGGCTCCAGTCGCACACATGAACCTTTGTGGGAGCGACCGTGGTCAAGGTCCTCCTGTTCTGTGCTTGCGATTGGGCCCCAAAACCCTAAATTAGAGATGCGAGCCTCAGACCCTGCAATTTCACCTTAGAGCAATCTTGATTCTCCTCGAACAAGCCTCAAACCCGTGCAAGCTAAAAACAAGATAAAAGAGTGTCTCATTGTTGTGTCTAAACGAGGTAGAGTGAACTTGTATTTATAGCCTTGCAAGGTGGTCCACTTTGCTTTAGGGCCGACCTTATCAAATATGCACATGTGGGCTTTTCTTCGTAAGTATAATTTCCCTTATCCGATTTGAGTGATATTTAGGTCGATTTGGTCCACTCGAAAAGAGGAATTCAATGCAATCATTATATCCATTACGGGAGCTATCCAAAGTGGAATTTGACTGCAGTTGCAATTTTTAATACTCCCTCTCAACTAGGGATAATTTCAACTGCATCATATCACATGTATACTGTCATCAAATCATATCCAATCTCAAGTATCTCATCATCTCGTATCATCACTGATCATATCATTTCATTCATGCTAATCTCTTGATTGTCCTTGCTCATATGCTAAACATTCTCGAATATAGAAGAATAATTTGTCATCAAAGGGGAGTGTAAGCTATCACACTCTATTCATCGAGCTACTACCTAGAATCTCTATCAGCGGGCTACTACTCAGAATTCCTGCTAGCGAGCTACTGCCAAAAATTTCTATCAGTGGGCTACTACCTGGAAATATCGGCAAGGAGTTAGATCTACGTCTTGCATCATCATCAGAGAGCATATCATTAGGGAGCACATCTCAACTTGGAACCATATCGGGGAGCTACTACTCAACCTTAAATCTCATGGAAAAGCTACTACGATGACCCCATATCGAGCCATAGGTGATATAGGGGAGTTGCTACTTAACCCATCCTATTTTGTATTGATCTTCCCAACAATGACCATCAATAGTCATGTGGTAGGACACCTACATCATAATACAAGCTTGGACGAGATACTCGACTTACCAAGAGGTAAGGATCACACGCCTCCAAGCCTCCTCAACTTGTTGGTCAAATGGGGAGGGCCAATCCCAACAAGCCTGACTTGTGGGTATCATGCCAGCTGGGGTATACTCTGTACAGACCAAGATAGGGTGAACTACTACTCCAACCCTATGGGCAACAAATAGGGGTGATACCTTATTGTCCAAAGTTCCCTCAACCCCAAGAGCCCTATATCTCAATTCCACACCCTGGGAGCTCAAACAGTGGAGGAAGAGTTGGCTCAATTTTCTCGACCAATCTTGCTCTCTATAGATCAGAAACATATCATCGTGCTTATATCTGGTAATCATCATGTCTCAATAGTAGTTGTCTCCTATTCATACATGACATCAAATCAAATATCATGTTAGAACATAAAAAATCATATATATATCACAAAAGCATACCATATTCATCCTCCCTCTCAAGGATGTGCCAACCACAAGCTTAATCTTGTCTCATACAACAACACTGTCTCAATATATGAAGGTATTTCAGTCTCAACTATATGTGAGATTCTTTTCCAATTGGATCCACTCAATGTCATGACAATGTCATATCTAGATCTTTCTTAGACGTCTCTCCAAGAAGCTTCTTCATCTTGCCTCATAGCTAGTCATGCTAGCAACATCATACTCAACCTTGGTCGTGCTATGGACCTCTCATCCAAGTTATCATGGAAGATCTTATACTAAGGCAACATCCAAATGTGCTCATCTCATCAATAATGATATACTCATCAATAAACCCAAGTAGTCACATATTACAGGAAGATAGTCCCATGCAAGTCTCTCGAAGGGTGCTCAGTGGCAAATCAATGTGTATGAAGCAACTCAGTCATGAATCGACTCAGGTTCTATGCACATCATATATATATATATATGGATGGATGTTCAAAATGGAACATCAATGCTTCAATCAACTGTCGGTTGCTAAGTCAATTTCAACAATATCTCTTCACAGCTTCTTGAAATTCAATTAGAGTGTTCAAGGATTTGCATTTCCACTTTCTAATACTTCTTCAATAACTTCACTATATATATATATATATATATATATATATTATTTTCCCATCTTTAGAAATTGATTCATCATGCCACGATTCGATATTTCGAGCTTCAAAAACCATTTGCCTCTTATTACGAACATCAGAGGCTCATTTCCTATCAAGAGTAGACCATCAATATCTAAAACCAAATTCAAAATAAAATTCGTACCTTGGAACACTTTTGAGGAGGTTTGGATCAACACATCATCTTGGCTTCACCAGATAGTTGTAAATGCGGACATATCTGGATCGAGGAGCTTGCTTCATACAATGCTCTCTGCAACCATAACACTTTTCCGAACCAATATGCTCAATATTGTATAATCAAATCAACTAAGCCATCTTATCAAGGTTTAGATGTTATATCAGAACTAATATCAAGATCATCACATTATCACAGTATCATATTCTTAAGACCAGGTGATAGGTAGAGCTCTCATTAAGTCATGAATTCATGCCAACAAGTTGTCATAAGAAATATCAATCCAAATTTCATCAATTCATCCTCATGATTGTAATATAAGTTACTAGATGCAAATGCGTATACCAAGGATGAGTCATGAAGGTTCCAACCATTCATGGAGATAGCTTCAAGCTGAATCACAATTGTCAATACTTCAACCAATGTGCTAAGAACGAGGAGGTCAATACAAAACCATTATTGAATACCAAAATTAGTCACTGGAAGTTCATATATCATTCTCATCAAGGCAAATAATCAATTGTCAAATCAAAACATTAGTCATCAGGTCAAATCCAAAATTTTCTATCATAGAGAGATCTATAGTCCAAAACATATCTCAACATCAAGTCAATGTTCTAAGTCATTATCAAGCATCATGTCAAAACTCCAAACACTGTTCATCTATATCAATCAACCAAATCATGTCAAACTCTTGTAGCAAAAACTTTAAACATAATGACATATCTATATGTATGTCCCGATCACCTGCAAACACAAGTTAAGTATATATATATGTCCTGATGATGAGTCTAGTTGCAGACTCGTAACGTCGACTACAAAATATGGACACTGTGGAAAATCCGAACTCCAATCAGAAATCACACCACAGTAATCTGCAATCAAATATATATATATATATATATAGAGCTTTCTAATGTTTGCTCCACATCTATAAGACTCACATCCTTCAGGTGAACATCTGATCTCATGCACAAAACTTCATTTTTGTGTCCAACAGGCATAGTCACACTCATAGGCCTTCTCTGCAAGCGGTTAGGAGACTACAATCACACCCTTGATCTTACTTCTGTGTGGATGAAAGGCTACAATTGCACCTGTGAGCTGCTTCCGTGCGACTAAGGTTTAGGGCAAGGGAAAACTCTCTCTCCTTAGATTAGAATTTTGCTACAGATCATCAATGTCAGATATTTAACTATCCATGCCCATAAATCATATTTCAACAATAATAATGCAAATGAAAATAGGAGAAGGGATGTTATGGAGAGGTTCTCCCTCTGAATGGGAATCCACTTTAGTCATCTTCATTTATGCTATCAACGTGTCTATAATACTACCATGCATCAACATATCTATTAGATCATAAAGTTAGACTATATCCACATATTCATCATGGTCATATATGTTAGCATCAACTACTTCATCATGGCATCAATATATCATCAAGGGTTAGTGTCAAAGAGCTAATAGGAGTAGGCTTCAAGAATCATGATCACATTCATTACTTCTTTGTCACATAGTTCAATCCATCAAGTCAAAGTATTCAATTTTACCATATTCCACAATTACTAAGCACATCAAAGCATAAACATGGTCAACAAGAGATCATGAGTGTCAATCTCATTATTATACTTCTATCATCATGGCTGCCATGCTTTTTACTTACAAGTAGTGTCAAGTTACCATCTACTAGAATCAAGGTGCTAACCTTTTCTTATGGGATCAAGATATCCAAGATGATAGATGTTATCCAATCATAAAGTATGCCGCTATATCAAAGATCAACATTAAGTAGCCTCATCGAATCAACAAGTTTATTATGTAAGATGCTTGTTCAACATCAAGTGCACCATTTTATCATAAGACCCATGGATCCAAATTACTTTCATATGCATACATGAACCATTTGAGAAGGAGACATTCTCATCGTACCTTATGGCTTACTTTGGCATAACATTAAAATAATATACCATGCATACCTTGTGATATTCAACTACTGTGCACCTCTCCATTTGACATAGGAAACTTGTCACCTTTTCATCAGGTGCCTCTTTACCTTTTCCAGCTCTAAATTTTCTTTCCTACATCTCAAGTGACCCTCAAGAAGGATCCTCTTATTACATCTCATCAAGGAGGTTAGAAACATCCAAATACTCAAATATACATGCAGGAAGTATAAGTAATGATCAAAATAATAATCAGATTTATAATTTTAAACAAAGATAAAGACATAAAGGAGCATCATAAGTCAAGAGATACTTATCTTTAATGAGAGGTGATCATCTCCCTCTTGAATCAACCTTCAAGAGCCATCATTGTCCATTGTCCATACAACAATGTTGCCTTCGATATTTCAACCAACTTTATCAACCAGGCCTACTAGAGACTATCCCATCTAGGACTTCACCAAATCTATTGCAAGTGTTTGAGCATCTTCACATTGACCATGCTAGATTTCACATCTCATATCTTTCCATAAACCAAGGTTTATCTCAAACCCTAACCTCATAGTATCCATCAAACCCTAATACACAAATTGCTTAAGGTTTTCTTCAAACCCTAGAATTCTTTTAGGTCTCCACCATCCTCTTCTTGCTTCCATCAAAGATGTCTCCATGGGGGTGATCTCCATGACTTTTCTTTAGCTCAAGTCTGATACCATGTTAATTTTTCATAGAGCTATATTTTTCTTTGCTTTGATAATTGCATTTCTTCATTAACAAATCAAGTTTATCGCATAACATCATAACATTATTAAGATTTACATCATTATTCATCATCATATGCAACTATGTAGAAAAAACAATATCATCATCATCAATGCAGCGGAACATAAAGGAACAATAGAAGAAAAGCATTCACACATAGAGACACCAGGATTGGTCGAAGACTAGGGCAAAACCCACTATGGGGAAAACCCTTGCAAATTCTTCTTCTTAGATTGTCATCAAATGACTCAACAAAAGAGAGTACAATGATCCATATCTTCATCTATGCAACTAACCAACAAAAAAACTACGCAATCCATGAAATGAACCCAATAATGCATATGCTCAAAACTCTGACTTTGAAGATTGTGTTGGACTGTCACTGTCTATAGTCAACTGTCGAACCCTGTGGTCATTGAGTGAAATCTCCGGAAGACTGAGATTTCATCTTTTGGATCCCGATCGCACAAAGGAGGAGTTGTGTGAGTGACTATGGCTTCCCAGTTGCACCCTTAAGCCTGGAAAGCGAGTGACTGAGGTCAAAACTGAACCTCTATGGGAGTGACTGTGGTCGAGATCCTCCTTTTTTGTGTCTGCGACTGGTGCCCAAAACCCTAAATTAGAGTTGCAAGCCTCAAACCCTGCAGTTTCACCTCAGAGTGATCTTGATCCTCCGCGGACGAGCCTTAGACTTGTGTGAGCCAAAAACAAGATAAAAGAGTGTCTCATTGTTGTGTCTAAATGATGTAGAGGACACTTGTATTATTAGCCTTTCAAGGTGGTCCACTTTGCTTTAGGGCCGACCTTATCTAATATGCACATGTGGGCTTTTCTTCATAAGTGTACTTTCCCTTATCCAATTTGAGTGATATTTAGGTTGATTTTGGTCCTCTCGAAAAGAGGAATTCAATGCAATCATTATCTCCATTGGGGGAGTTGTTCAAAGTGGAATTTGATCGTAGTTGCATATTTTTAACAATTAAAAGGGCATAGTGAAGCATGGATATCATTGTTTGATTCGTAATTGTCTCGAAAAAAAAAAAAAAATTGGACACACCTAGTAAGAAACCATAAAGCTCTTCTATGATGCATGAAGAAGAGGAAAAAAATGCAACATGATATATAAAAATTACGAGACCAAGTGCAACAAATTTCGCTCTCACAAAAAGTAACAAAAAATGAATTGGAAGCCATGATGAATGTTAAGATAGATGATATAAAAAGGGACATTTGTGTTTTCAATGATGGTTTAAAAGCACACATGGAAGCAATGATGAATGTCAAGATAGAAGGGTTGAAGGAAGGTTTGGTAAAGTTGCTAGAAGAAAGGTTTCCCAATGGTGACAAGGTAATCCATGAAAATCATGATGATGAGAGAAGGAATACAAATTATGATTTTAGAGACTCCAATGTTGTGTTTAAGAACCACCACATTCCAAAAATCAATATGAGGAAGTTTGATAGAAAGGATCGGGTAACATGGATATTACAGATGAAGCAATATTTTGATCTCCATGATGTGAAAGACAAACAAAAGGTACACATTGCATCTTTATATTTAGAACCCAATCCATTTGTATGGTATAGATGGCTTTGTTCTCGTAAACCACTTGTCACTTGGTCAATTTTTACGGAGGAAATGATAGCACATTATGAAGATACAAAGAGTAAGACGTTCTTTAGCTAATTGATAAATTTCAAACAAAAGGGTTTGGCAGAGCACATTGAGGACTTCCAAAAATTGAATATTAGGGTAACTGGAATTCCAGAGGAACATATGATTGATGTCTTCATAGAGACTTTAAAGGATAACATCCATCATGAGCTTTGTCTTTGGGAACCTAATTCATTGGAGAAGACATTCATGGTTGCAAGAAAAGTTGAAAGAAAACTTATGGCAACAAGGAAATCTACCACTCACAACTATAAAGATGGAAGTGTTGCTGCTCCTAGCCTTCCACAACCTACAAGGTTGACACCACAACAATTGGAGGAAAAAAGAAAAAAAAGGTTTTGTTACAATTGTTATAACAAGTACACTAAAGGTCGTAAGTGTGTTGTGAAGAATTTATTCTATATAGATTGTGAAGAGGAGGAAAAAAAAGAACAAGAAACATCAAAAGAGGAGGATATACACCAGGAACCAACCCCAGAGAAAGAAGAAATGAATCCTACCATATCTTGTAATGCATTGGCAGGAATTACCAATCCTCAAACTCTCAAGATAGAAGGATATATCAACAAGAAAAAGGTACAAGTGCTGATTGATTCAGGTAGTACCCATAATTTTATTCATTGTAAGGTAGCAAAAGAATTGAATTGCTTCCTATATCCAAAACCAGAGTGTCAAGTAATGGTCGCAAATGGAGGAGCTATACATTTCTCTATAAAGTGCTAGTGGGGGAATATTTATTGAATAGTCCATTGCTTTCCATTCCAATGGGTGGTGATGATGTTGTACTAGGAGTCCAATGATTACAATCCTTGGGGATGACAACTTTTAATTTTCAAGAACTTTTCTTGAATTTTTTTTGGGAAGGAAAATAAGTTAAATTAAGGAGTATCGTTGGGAAACCAGAAAAGATAATAAGCTTTAATGTCATGACAAAGCTTTTGAAGAAAGAACAATGGGGCATAATTGCAAAATTATGCTCAGTAGAGGTTCAAACATCAAAATCGTTTATTTATCTAGATCTCCAAAAAGTCTTGGACAATCATTCCAAGGTATTTGAGACTCCCAAAGGCCTCCCACCTATTCATGATCATGATCATGCTATTTTGATTCCAGGAAGTGTTCCCCCAAACATCAAACCTTACAGATATCCCTATGCCCAAAAGAGTGAAATTGAATGTATGGTTGTAGAAATGCTAGAGGTCGGTATAATTAAACCTAGTCAAAGTTATTTCTCTGATCTACTAGTATTGGTACACCAGAAGGATGGATCATGGCATATGAGTTCAGATTACAGGGACCTCAACAAGCTCACTGTTAAAGATAAATTTCTCATTCTTGTCATTGATGAATTGTTGGATGAATTACATGGAGCAATTTAGTTCACCAAGTTGGATCTTCGTTTAGGATATCATGAAATTAGAATGAAGACTGAAGACATTCCTGTAGTGCCCGCTCTAGTTGACTGACAGTGAGATGACACAAACATTTAATTAGACATAAGGCCCACACTTTATTCTTTGAGGACCTCAGGTTGAGGATCCAGACACATGACACTATTATTTGAGATATTCATGGTTGTGATGTCTATAAATGCTTTCCATTGATATTATGATAGCATGAATGGTTATGTATCTTATCTATCAGTCTTCCAATGATTGCAACATCAAATAGTTAAGTTTGGTCTCTATTTGAACCTATGACGTGCGTAGTAAAGAATATGTATGCGCTCTACTAAAAGCATAATGATGATAAACTTGATGAATAGGTATATTTCTATGATGGTACGATGTTGATAGCTTAATGAATATGTATGCCATGAGGGATGTGTCCCATATGTTACCTACTTTCCTTAGTTCAGGCTTACAATGGACAATGATGTGAATGACCAGAAATTGTAAATGATGCTATTATGATAATTACTAACATTGAGAGACCTTGTTATTGATGTTTATTGAGTATGGTAGGAAACCATCAGGGACACTCGCATATGACATGTCGATGACACCTGGTTTGATGAAAATTCATATTATTTTATCTTTTAAATTCTAAGTCGATCCTGAAATCTTCCATATATGTTTAACTATATTCTGATGATATGTTAATGGTTGCAGGCACATATTAGTTGCTTGACCGAATGACTCACATATGGGTGATGGGGTTGTACAGGTGGATGGAACTACATGGGAGGGGTGGGACAGAGTCCCTGATCTCGCCCACTAGCACTCCCGCCGTGACTTGGGCTGGAAGGGTTGAAACACCTTCGCCTTGAAGATCACGATGCCATGAGGGTAGGTCCCAAATTTGGGTCGCTCATGAGGAGTTTACTGGGGGCGCGCATCAAGGCGGATTCCTTGATCCCCGGCAGCATTAGTCTCACTATAGCAGGCAACATAAGATATGATAGTGGTCTATGACGTTGCATGATATTTTCCCCTCGTAGTCACTGGATGCTTGAAGGGAAAGTGGTGTGGCACCCTTGGAATTTCAGGGAAATTCTTGAAGGGCACGACCAACTTGGCACCCTTGGCATCACAATTAAACTGTTAGGTGTAGCACCCTTGGAACTTCTAGGGAAGTTGTTGAAGGGCACAACCAAACTTGGCACCCTTGGAATCATTAAAAGTAAATAATAATAAATAAATATAAGTAAGTAATGAAAACTAGGTAAAGTTACATCAGGGGTAAATGATGATTAGAAACCAAGGTAATTAAATCAAAAATAAAACTTGGAGTAAGGAGAATCATAGGAAGAAATAAAATAGAGTACCTTAAAAACCCTACCCTTCCCATGTTAAAAAATACTAGGTAGATTAGGAGGTTTATTAGGTAAAAAGGGAAAGACAAACATATTTTAAGGATAAAGATTAATCCTTAACAAATTAAACTTAATTAAGAAAAGAGGAAGGTGAATTAAAATAAGAAAATAAATTAAATTTAGAGAATTGTAGAGAAGCTCCATGTGGCATCAACCAACATAAGAATATCCCTCTAAGAGATAACATGAGTTAATTTAGGAAGTAGATTGGGTACAAAAATCTTGACTCATTAATTGACTCCAAGTAATAAACGCAATTTAAGGAATAAAGGGGGAATAAAGAGACAACTAGGAGAAGAAATAGGAATCTTGTGAGGTGAGGAAAATATTAGTTTTAAATAAAAAGTAAAGTAAATAATTTTGGGTGACCCTGGATGAGAGAGTGACACATGGGTAGGTGAATAATCAAGCTATTAAATAATAAAAAAAGAATATTATATGCATGACATGCCAAGTGTCATCTATGAAGACTCTTATAAAAGAAGGGGAAAGCCATGGAAGAGGGGACTTTTTTTGGAACCCTATTATTGGATGGATGATATGATGTCAAAGGAGTGACTACGAAGCTATAGTGAGTTTGGTGAGGTAGAGGGTTTTTAGAGAGGGGACTCTTGAGCTAAGGTTGCTCTCCTCTGCCAGCTAGATTCTTTCGCCATTGTACAACCCCATTGCAGCTTGGGGCTCCGCGAGGAAGAAGAGTACCCAAGGAGTAGGCTGGGAGGTTAACCGGTGGGTTTTGTTTTCGGATCAAGTGCGTCATCATACACTCGCAGAATTGACCGGAAACAAGGAAATACCAGCGACAACAAAGAAAGCGGAGTTTCGCCTCGCTGGTGTATGGTACATGTGTATTTCGTTACTACTTGAGCTTAGATTAAAATTATATAAATGTGGTTTTATGTTCCTGAAATGAGCATCAACGATGTGTGTATTGATTGAATTGAAATCTCAATGTGTTTATTTTCTGGTTGTAATTGTTGTTAAC
>APFE031385895.1:123585-136771 GCA_000404065.3 Pinus taeda
GAGCGGCATGTTAGGTGCCTATAATACTAGTGATTCACCCATTACTATTGTCATTGTAGCCCTTATTGTTATTATTGTGCCCCTATTCTCCCCATATTGTTATTAGTGTGCCCCATAGAAGCCCACTATTGTTATTTTTGTGCCCTTATATTATTATTGTTATGCTAGCTTTGATTATATTATGACCCCTTAGACTCCTATATATATAAAGGAGTTTTATTCATTTGTATCATCCAAGAATTTTTCATTTGTGTAATGTAAAGGAGTTTTCCCCCTCGAAGAGGTTGATTTTGTATTCGTTGATCTATCTTTTCTATCTTTTTGTTAGCTGGTTCATAACAATTATTTTCCTTTTTCATATAGTATTATTTTTAATTGTAATAGGTATTATATTTTTTTATAATAATTTAAGCATTACTCACATACGTGAGAAAATCTCTCTCATGCTCAATTTCACATCTACCCCTTTTGATGTATTCTTAAAATATCAATTAATGTAATTTTTGTCACTGTAACCTTGAAGCACTTAAAGCCATACCCCTAAGAGTGTTTAATAATTTTTTTAAACTAAACTTATTATTATTAATAACAACATCCATATTTTCCTTTAAAACAATTAAATCATCTATTAAATGTGTTCCTTAAATTTATTTAAAATACAATCTAGGCATCTAAAGATTATAAAAGAAAAAAAACGAGGTATTAGAGATGAATTAGATTAAATATCTGAAATATACCCTTGTACTATGATAATCAAAGAAATAAAGTGATCTTAATTTTCCTCTTAAAGTGGGAACACCATTGACTTATAAAAGCTTCAAACACAACAATAATAAGCAAAACATTACACAGTCTCTTACTTTTTCAATAGATTAACAATAACAAAACCTTAACTACTTTTGATTCCATAATTAATGAGTATCAACTATCAGGTGGTTTATATTTAATAAAGGGTATATTTTCACATTAAATAATTCTATGCCATTATCTAAAGACCCTTATTCAAATAAAATGACCACATATACCAATTGACTAATAGATATGTGGCTTAAAGTGGGCACACCAATTAACTAACAACTATTGGGCCCAAAGTAGGGGGGTTATTGTAGTACCCTTGCATGCCATCCCCCTTGTAGAACACTATGGATATTAATATTGTAGACCAATCTTCCAATGTGTAGATTCAAATTTAGAGGGTGGGTATAGCATGTACACCTTTGTATACTTTAGCAGTCAAATTGTTATGAAAAGGGGCTCCCTTGACCCACAAAAGAGAGGGTCCCATACACCAACTTTGTGTCTCGCTTGGTTGTGACCTTAAAATTAGATTATTATTATTATTATTATTATAAGGTCCATATAACTTTAATTCTAATTTATGATGGATTTTGTATTTGCATGTTGTCCATTTATATGGTTGAATGCAAATAAACACTTGATCCCCTTCAGTAAAATAACATTATGATCAATGTTGGTAAACTTGTTTCATTTTATTTTGAGCGATAATCAAGTTTTCCTCAAGATTTAAAAGAATGGATTGCCTAGTGTGAAGTGTGGTATCTACTACATAAGCTATAGAAGTGCTTGGTACATAATAAGTCACTAACAATGGTTTTTGGCCATAGGTTGCTTCATATGGTGCCATTTTGGTAGCTCAATTGATAAGTGGCACTAAAGAAATATTATACAAGGGGAAATCATTTTCCCCATTGGTTTCACATTTCGAAAGGAAATAATCAAATTTAGGTCTTAAAGAACTTGCTGACCACTTTTATTTGCCCATTTATTTAAGGATGATATGTGGTGTTCATATTCAAATAGGTACCTTGAAGTTTAAATATATCTTACTAAAATTTATTGGTGAATGTAGCGTCCTAATCAAAGACAATGAAAGTATTCCATGCAAATTAAAATCTAATCAATGAAGACCTATGCAACTAAAGAGTTGGTAAGTAGGTGCAATAAGGCACAATAAAATGAACATATTTGGAAATATGGAATATTACCCCCATGATGAATGATTTGTTTCCAACTCTTGGGAGACCCATAGTAAAATCCATAAAGATGTCAATCAATTTATAAGTTGGGATAGGCAGCAGTTGCAATGCTCTTTTCAACTTCACTATGTCACCCTTGTTTTATGGTAAGTATCACAAATTGTTACAAAATAATAGATATCTATTTTCATTCCTTCAGAAATTAAACATTGTTATAGCCTTAAAAACCACCCCTATGTACCTTAGAGGATTCAATCATATCAAAGATTGAAACACTACATCATTTTCTGGCGGATTCCTCTAGTTGGACGAGCCAGTGGCAATTGACACCATTACTATAATAAAAAATTATAGGACTAGCTACACCAGGGGAAGAACCAAATCCATCATTTTTAGATAAGAGCAGGGAAAAAGCTCTGGTGTAGAAGGTAAAGGATAAATATGGCACACACATAGGTGTGTGTGAGTTTGACATACCTAACATAAATGAGTACGTGGTCAAGTTTATGGCATGTAAGTTGCTACAAAAATGTTGCAAAGATCAATTACCAGTAGGGGTGATGGTGGTGACAACCAAGTGGATAGTAGAGGTCTAGATGTATTGGGACACATTTCCTCTGAATTAGTTTCTTATAGACAACCAAGAAGCACAAGACAAAAATACAAAGTTCCACTATGCATGGATCCTAATCTTGATAGTATTAGAGGCATGGAGGGAACCCTAGGAGTTTCAATAGCCATAAATATTGCTAAAACTATTCTTGGTGCTCAGTATGCCTCATTATGGAATACCATGAATAAACAAAGGCATTTGGAGAACAATCTAAATTTCTATGTGCTCAGGGAGGTGGTTAGGTAGACAGTAGAGAGCATATCATGCATGCCACCTTATATGGTGGAAACATATAACGGAATTACATGCTTTAAGGAAAACCTACATTTTATATGCATTCAGTCGAAGAGGGATCTCACTAATAAATGGCTTCAGAGCCACTATATGTTGACATAGTTGGAGGTGAGAAACATTAATAATAATTAGGACATAAAATGGAAGTTCCTAGTGGAGAATATAGAGGAGGTCGAAAATATAGAAGGTAGAAAGAAGAAGTGAGTTCATGAGTCTTCATCAATGTTAGCATAAGGAGATGGAATAGAAGGTTCCCAATAAGAAGATACTATGTATATTGGTGATAAGCGCAATTAGTAGAAGACAACAGAAGAAGGAACATCCAACACACGACTAAAGAGAAAATAAACAAAGCCAAGAGTCACTCAAATGTAGTCATTGTCTGATAACTGCTTGGAGAATATTGGGGACCAAGTTAAATAGAAACTAGATGAGGCACCGAAGAGAGTCACATAGCAAGAACAATAGGTACAAATTAGAGCACAAGAATAGTTGGAACAATTATGCCAATTGTTGAGATCTAGTAGACTGTCTACAAAGAAGTCAACAAGGACAGAGAAAACAAGGAACAAACTATAACCAGGGTAATGGAACCAAGAACGGTGTAGTACCAACCATCTTTAGCAGCAGGGGAGTGTTGTGCACCATAGATATTTGTAAAGGTGATGGGATTTCCAACAAGAGAACTATAATATCACGTAGAAGGATTCAACCATATGGAGTTAGTATTTTCACAGTTATTGTTGCAATACTTGAATAAAATGTAGTTAAGTGTTACAAAAGATATATAGTTCCATGTAGCCACGTCAACAATAGAGTTGCCTTAGATGATAAAATCACATGAGGTGTTGCAGCTAAAGAAAATATAGTTGGTAGACAAGAATGAGCAAGCAATTTATAAAGAAGAAAATTTGAAGAAAGTAGTGGAGGAGGTTTAGAGTAACCTCCAAGAGGCCCTAAAGGAGTTGGATACACCAAGGGAGGGGAAATCGAAAAATATCAATGAGACTATTTAAGGTATGAAAGACAAGGTTGTAGAGTTGGAGGCACAAACTAAGCTAATAAAAGGATTTGACATAGAATGTAACAAGTTGTATGAAGTAGGTATGTAGGTGTGGAAAAGGTCGCTAAAGAGTGAAGAGCTAAAAGAAGTGGAAAAAAATCCAAACAGTGCAAGAGAAGATGCAAAAGCTTAAAGAAAACCTAAGTACATTTGTGCTAAATGATTGTGGGGCTACAATGTTAGAGAGTGTTCAACTGAATAGACAAATCAATTAGATGAGAGCCAAGTAGTAAAGCTTGGATCAAAAGATTGAAAATTTCTAGGATGAAGCACAAAAGTGGTAAATGAGATCGACACCACACATCAGACCATCAAATAGGGATTGCAAGAAAGGGAAGAAAAGTTAAAGACCCCTGTCATAGTGGAAGTAACAAAGCAAATTTTGACACATGTAGAAGTCAAGGCAAAAGTGGAAATTGCAAAATAAATATTCTATATTTTTTTTTGCAAAAACTAAGGAAACAATTCCCTTAGTATAATACAAAAAATACTAAGTAACTCAAGGACGAGCCACACTTGAGTGTTGGGGTCCTATTGGAGTAGTGTTTCAGGTATAAGTTTTGCAAATTTCACAGAAGAGCACTGTGCATAAGGTTACCATGAAGGAAGGTTAGCCAACTTAGGCTCAATGCATGGAAATTAAGAGAATAAGGAAACTCAATATGCTTATCTTTATATTTTTTCCAATGATAATGTTTACCACTTGTAGTGATATTTTATTACTAGAGAGTTTTGGTGAGTTTTCACCCAATTCTAAATCTATAAGTAAATCAGAGCCACAAAGTAAAAGAGATGTATTATGATTTCAATTTGCTTTAGGCTATTGATTTGATATATTTTTTTGATAGTCTTACATTGTAATGAGAATTGAATATGATGGCGAGTCATGATGGAAGCAGTTGTAATTGAAAAGTCACAGTATTAATAGAAAGACTTATTTTGGATTATTTTATGTCTTTGTGCATTATGTGATGGCTTTTATATTTTTTTGCATTAATTTTCTTTTGCATGTATGAATAATGGGTTTACTATGCATAATAGGAGTATACCTCATTTTGTCTTCCTAAATGATAAGAAGTAATAATAAACTGAATATGGTAATGATAATGTAAGGTCTTCATCTCCTTCATAATTGAAGAACTATCCGGGTTCCTGTAATCCCTCATAGATGCCTTGCTTGAGACTTCACTTGCTTGTAGGTTTGCCAAAAGGGTTGGTGTCTAAGGGGTTTCTTGGAAACTTTATTCTAAACTAGGATCTTCCCTTTGCATTCTAACCATTACTTCAAAGGTTTTTTTTCCTTGGACTAGATCTAGATACAATGAAGAAAGAGATTAGTTAGTGCAAAATGATATCCAGGTACCTAAGGTTCCATGAAATCTAGGAAAGTACATGAAAATTTAATCATTGAGGGCTCATATCAAAATTTGAATAAAATAAAAATAAAAATGGGACATTGTTATGTATTGTGTTCCATTTATTTGGTAATTTGGGAGTTAATGGGTGCAAATGGCCATTTGAAAAACAAAAGTGATAAGATACTAGATTTGAGCTTAAAGAAAAAGTGATCAGGGTTCTAGTATTTGTCATGGTTTTCTGTGGAAGAGTTATCCAATCTATCTATAGATCAATGAATGTTACCATATCTTTGTGGGCCTAGATTCCATATACATTATTTATTCAATTAAAGTCATGGAGTTGGAATTGGAAATTTGCACAAGTAAGGAATTTAGATGTCAAACAAATCATTATAACCAAGTGGACCCCAGATCCAATTTAGTTAAGTGACTAGGTAATAAGGTCATATTAAGTGGTTTTCAAGTAACTAAAGCTAATCCCTCAAGGAGCCAAGTAGCCTTTGATTTGAGTCATATCTAGTTCATATGGAACAAACTTCTAGAAAAGAATACTAAAGCAATATAACAAGATTACCATATTATCCTCCATGAAATGTTGGCTCTGTAGAATTTTGTTGAGTATAAATAAGCCAAATAAATTTTGAATCTTTTTGGTAACTCCATTGAGTGTGTTGCAAGTGGTTTCTTGTCGATTATAATTATTTTGTGCAAAAGGTGCAAAATACCTCTGCGGAATGAAGTCTATGGAGGAAGTGTGATTGTGGAAGATCTCATGGGATAAATTCAGAATTTGAATTGAAGATACATAACAAGGATTAAGGTGCAGAAGGTGAGGAGAGCTTGAAGAGAAACAAACTGGATCATAAATCAAATAGACAAGCACACTTATGGATCTAAGTTTGAAAATGTATGAAGGATGGATTTGCTAGGAAGAGTAGATTAATGCCTACATATTTAGGAGTGGTTGTTTCCTTTATGCTGGTGCCTAAAAATTTAGGGAGTTGGTGCTTCCTTCAGGTTGGTTCCTATAAATATCAGGGGATTTGTGTCTCCAACAGGTTAGTGCTTGTAAACAGTGGGATTTGGCACTTCCAACAAGTGGATTATTTCAAAGTGAAAGATGAGCGGTGCCTCCTACAAGTTGGTTTTTGCAAATCAAGGGATGTGAGCCTCATTTTGGTTGGTACTAGTAAATTTCATGTAATAGTAGGTTGGGTCTTGTATTTACATTAAGAAAAAAAAAATATTTGTGGTCTTTTCCCTTTATGGGTTTCCATATAAATATATGTGTCTCTTATGTGTATGTTATATTATTTATGGTGTTGTGGTTTGATTAATAAGTGATAACATAAATAATCTTAAAGATTGGTAAAATTTTCATGGTATTGGTTCACCCTCCCTCATAGTATTATCCTATTTTCTAACAATTGGTATCAAAGTCAATTCCTTCAACAACAACCTAGAAATTGGAAGGTATATCATAGGCAATGGCCAACCAGGATGGAAATTCCTCCAACAAATCACCCATATTCACTAAAACAAACTATGCATTTTGGAAGGTATGAATGATAAAATACATAATGTCTCTTGGGGCATATGTCTAGGACAAAATAAGGAATGTTATGAAAAGTGAGATGTATTGGTTAATAAAGATGATAAGATTGAGTTCACTTATAATGCTAAAGAAATTAATGAATCCTAAGTGATTTTCTTGAATATGAGTTGGTTAAATTCACACATTGAACAATAGCCAAAGATATATGTGATAAGATGATGAGTTTTTATGATGGTTATAGTAAAGTAAAGAAAACCAAAATTCGAGGCCTCAAAATGAAAACTGAATCATTAAAGTTGAAAGAGGATGAAGAAATATCCAATTTAATTCTTCAAGGTCATAAAAATAGTTAATACCATCAGCGGAATTTGTGAACCTGTGGGTAAGTCCTTTATAGTTCACAATGTGTTGAGATATCTCCCAACCAAATTTTATGCAAAGTATCAACCATTGAGGAGATGCAAGGTTTCAACACATTTACACTAGATAAATTGCATGGAACGATCATAGAAAATGAAATGAAAGCTTGAAAAGGAAAATCTACATTAAGGGGGAATTTTTTCAAAGATGATAGGAAGAGAAAATACATCTATGAGACTAGAGATGTGGATCTAATGAAGAATAGCAAAATTTTTTCAGAAGATTTAAGAGGGGATATAGAAAGTACAAAGATAAGTTATCCATCAAATAATTTAATTTTGGATAAGTAGGTCATTATGCATATAAATGTCCATATAAAGAACAAAGTAATAAATACAAACATAAAAATAAAAATTAATATAGGAAAGTAAAGAAGGAAAAGAAGTTGGAAAAGAGGAGCTTTTATACCTAAGAATACAAAAATTCCTTAGAAAATGAAAATGAGCAGTTCTTTGATGAAGAAAGAATAAAGAAACAACAAAGAAATTTATGCTCATGGCCTTAGAAACCCTATATGAGTGACAAGATGAGGCTAATGAAGAAGAGGCAAATGTAGATCTGGAAAGTGAACTGATTAGTGCCTTAGGAGGAATTCAAAGGCTACATAAAACGAATAAGAAGCAAACAGAGATGCTGAAATTTTTTTATGAAGAAAAGGATAAATATGAAGATTCATCACTTATTCTTTTGAAAGTTAAGTTGGAAGAATTAAATAAAATTGAATACACCTTGTTACAACAACTAAAAAATAAGGGAAAGGAGTGTGAAAAACTAGAAGAAATTGTAGGAATTTACAAGGTAAGTTCCTCAGACAGAACACCAAAGGACACCGCTCACAAATAGATCACAGATCAATACACCAGTATTTTTGATGTGGTTAAAACCCTCAAAGAGGGAAACAATCCACGGCCTGAGCCAACGCGCCCACCTCAGGAAATTTATTAATAAAAGAATGAAAATTTACATAAAATTCTCTCATGAACAGTTAACCTACAAATGACCCTCCATGCGCTTTAAATAGAAATCATGGACCAATCAGGTGTTAAGCCACGGATCAAGTGTCGGTAATACCGAGGAGAGAATGAACCGTCAGATCACTACATATCATGACCGTCAGATCATAAGTTACAAAAGTACATAGTAAAGAAACACACTTTACCTAACTCTATACTAGACCAAGTTATACTTAACTATATTCCTATGTGCCAGAATATCCTAACATCCCCCCTTAAGAACAACTTGGGATAGGATTGAAGGATTTACAAATATGACACAATAGGAGAAGGAAGGAAGCACTAGAGCGTATCCCCCCTTAGTGACAACTTCCTAAACTCAAACCATAAATTGAAGTTTAGTAAACTTCGCCTCTATGAGAGCCTTTGTAAAGATGTCTACAACTTGATCATCTGTTGAACAATATTGCACTTCAAGAACATGGTCATGAATGAGTTTTATGATGAAGTGCATGTGTAGTTCAATGTGTTTGCTATGCTGATGCTGGACTGGATCTTTGCATAGCTGAATGGCACTTTGATTATCACACCAAAGTGTGGTTGGATGCTGCTGCTCAAAACCAAATTCTGATAGGATCTGACGAAGCCACGCTCCTTACTAGCTTTCTACGCACCACGATACTCTGCTTGTTGCGGAAGAAAGAGAAATGGACCTTGTTTCTTGCAAGCCCATGTAATAGGTCCTGAACCAAGAGTGAACACATAACTGGCAGTAGACTTCCGACCATCAGGGTCACCAGCCCAATCGGAATCAGTGAAACCAACCAATAGAGGAGATGCTTCAGCACTGTAATGAATTCCAAA
Source organism: Pinus taeda (assembly GCA_000404065.3). Lineage (NCBI taxonomy): Eukaryota > Viridiplantae > Streptophyta > Pinopsida > Pinales > Pinaceae > Pinus > Pinus taeda. The sequence continues at coordinate 132,703 of APFE031385895.1, forward strand.
TTGAACTGTACCTCGAACATAACGAAGTATTCTTTGAGCTGCTTTCCAATTACTTTCATGTGGGGTTTGCATAAACCAAGCAACAACACCAACAACAAAGGAAAGGCCAGGACGAGTATGGGTTAGATACAAAAGTTTTCCTACAAGTTGACGGTATAAGGTACTATCAACTTTAGGGGACGTACAAGTGACTGAAAGTTTGACTCCAGACTGAAAGGGAGAAGGAGCTGGCTTACAGTGTTCCATGCGAAAATGGCGTAGAAGATCACAGGCATACTTGGATTGGGAAAGGGAAATACCTTTCTTGGATTGCAAGACTTGAAGACCGAGAAAATAATGCAATGTCCTAAGTCTGTCATTTCAAACTTCTTTTTAAGACTGGATTTCACATGGTTGATAAGGTTGGGATCACTACCAGTGAGGATAAGATCATCAACATAAAGAACAAGAAGGATAAGAGACTTGCCCACTTTCTTGGTGTAGACAGTATTGTCAAAATAACACCTAGAAAAACCAGATTCTAAAAGAAAGCTATCCATTTTGGTATACCAAGCCCGAGGAGCTTGCTTGAGACCTTAAGGGATTTCTTAAGCCAACATACAAGACTGGAGTCTGTTTGTATAAACCCAATAGGTTGTTCCATATAGATTTTTCCATGCAATTCCCCATGCAAGAAGGTGGATTTAACATCCATATGATGGACTTCCCATTTGAAAGAGGCAGCAAGGGAAAGAGCAAGGCAGACAGAGTTCATTTTGGCAATAGGGGAGAAGGTTTCATTATATTCAGTGCCTTCAATTTGTGAAAATCCCTTAGCAACAAGACAAGCTTTATGTTTATCAACTTTCCCATCTGGTCCATACTTGGTTCTATAAACCCATTTGCATCTAACAAGTTTTCGTCCCTTTGGTAGAGGAACAAGATCCCATGTATCGTTTGCCAATAATGAACGATATTCTTCATTCATAGTTGCGTCCCAATATGGATGGCTTGAAGCTTCTGCAAAGGTTTCAGGATCATAATTTGCTGACACTTGAGCCAGTAAAGAAGAGGCTCTTTCAAACTGAGAACAAGTATGGTGCTGATTTGTAGGATCACAGGCAAGATCACCTGCTGCATCTCGAGTAGCACAGACCCATCTTGGAAGTTGAGAATCCTGAGAAGGTGGGGGAGGATTGTCATCCTCACTTTCATCATCTGAAGAAGAAATGTTTTCAAAAGTAGAAGAGATAGGAAGAGGTGGCACATCCGCCGGACTAGGCTCGCAGGCCGATTTATTTTCATCAAATTTTACATCTCTTCTAATGATAACATTTTTGGACTTAAAATGGAATAAGTCTATAACCTTTTACATCTTCAGAATATCCAACAAAAGTACATTTCTCACTCTTAGGTTCTAAAGCTTTATGCTTTTCATCTGGAATATGGGCCCATGCTTCACTTCCAAAATACGAAAGTGACTTACATCTGGTTTAATGGAACTCCAAGCTTCTTCTGGAGTGATATTCTTTAGAACCTTAGTAGGAGGTGCGATTTAGTATGTAATTTGCACAGTTAATTGCTTCTGCCCAATAGTTAAGACTAAGTTCTTTAGATTAAAGCATACAATTAGCCATTTCCTTTAAGGTGCGATTCTTCCTTTCAGCTACACCATTTTCTTGTGGAGTATATGGAACAGTATGTTGCATTTGGATTCCATGCTCAGTGCAAAAGTTGATGAAGTCGTTTTTAACATATTCTCCGCCATTATCTGATCTTATCTTAAGAATTTGATGTCCAGATTGTTTTTCAACAAATGCCTTAAAGGCCAAGAATTTGTTAAATACTTCACTCTTGAGTTTTAAGAAGTATATCCAAGTGCGTATGGAGAAATCACAATGAAAGTTGAGAAATACTTGTAGCCAGAGAATGAAGCAACTGGAAGTGGACCACATAAATCACTGTGCACAAGCTGTAAAGGGGTTGAGGCGTGCCAAGAGGCACGTTTTTCAAAGCTGTCTCGATGATGTTTTTTTGGTACACATCCGGAACAAACACCATCTCTGCAAGATACCATTGGAAGACCTGTCATCATATTTTCTTTACATAGATTCTGAAGGGAGCTATAGTTTAGTGACCAAATCGCTCATGCAAAGTTTGCTCACTTCATCATTATGAGCAACAAATACCGAGGGAAGATTTGATGACCCAAAGTTGTGAAACTTATACAACCTTGTGGAATCATCAGCAATACCAGTAGCTAGAATCTGTTTAGGATCTCTTAAATCCTTGATTACAACATCATGAGGTGAAAATTCAACAATTTTATCTTCACCTGAATGAGTTATCTGATATATGGATAGAAGGTTGCAGGATAATGTTGGAACACATAATACATCATTAATTGACCATTGTCTATATGAACAGTTTCAGTCCCTACAACACTAAGAGATCTATCATCACCAACATATATATTTTTGGTGTTACAATCATTTAAAGAAGAAAACATGGCTTTGTTTTTGGCCATGTGATAAGAAGCTCTAGAATCAATGAGCCACTCATGAGAATGAGAGGAAGAAGATACATTTAGTGCATAGCCAGATCGAGATGCTTGACAACCACATGCAGAAAGTGCCATTCCTGAAGCTGAATTTGAAGAGTGCTCCAAATGGATGTTATGCTTCTTCATTGCTGCTTCCAAGGCTTCCATCTTCTTAAAGCATTTAAATTCTATGTGGCCATCTCGATTACGAAAGTGGCAATGTTTATCCATCTTCTTCCCTTTGTTTTTATTTGCCTTATCATTCTGGTGAAATGATTTTTCATTTTGAAGCTAAAATTGCTTAGGACCCTTGTTTGGTTTAGGACCATTCCTTTTAGGATACGACTTCTTAGGATTCTTTGAATTTGGTTGCTGTTGGGCGGTTAACGCTTTCTTAGAAGAGTTTACAAGATTAAGAAGACCAAGGTGTAAGAGTTTTTCTTGTTCTCTTATTAAAGAATCACAAAAAGCATCAAAGGAAGGTGGCTTGTAGTCATGTCCTTGAGAAATGAAGGCTTATCTTGTAGAATGGAAGGTGGAAACAAACACAGAGTAGGCTGGTCCCAACTTAGTAAGAATGCAATAGATAAGGGCACTGTCTTCTTTCTTAACTTTAACACCTTACAAGAGAAGTCTAATGGTCTTGAACTTGGACAAGAAATCTTCAATGCAAGAAAAATCATTAGGGTTTAATGTAAGCAAATCATTTTCAAGCTGATGGGTTCTAAGTTCATTTTTTATTCCAAAAACTTTAGTAAGCTGCTCCATTGCTTTATCAGGAGTATCAAGTTCAACAATATGGAATCTAAGATCGGGAGAGAAAGACATCCCTATCAACCCACGTGCTTGATCTTGCCTATTTTCCCATTTGTTTGCTTTCTCTTCATCTTTTGGCTTGGTTTCTTGGTTTGTGGCGATTCTTTAAAGACCTTTACTTCTAAGTAAATCCACAATGTAGGACCACCATTGGAAGTAGTTGGTGCTGTCAAGGATAACTTGGCATGAACTTTCCATTTTTATAGAAACTGAAGCTAGATATGCTAAAACTAAGTGTTCCAATGGAAAGATCTCGAAAAATTAGGCTGGTTAAAAAAAAACGGTTCTGAAAACGGCTTCCGAATGAAGAAGTTATGACATTTTTAAAAAACGTTGATGAAGGCGCTCGCAAAGTGCGAGAATGTGCGGAAATGAAAAAAAAATGCTCATTTTTCAACAAAAAGGATATTTGAACCCAAGACCTCTACTCTCTTAAATTAGCTTTGAACCAAGTGAGCTATACAAAGAGAGAGAGAGAGAGAGAGAGAGAGAGAGAGAGAGAGAGACCGAAATAAACAGAGAAAAAATAACAGTGAACTGCAAATAAACATTGTATACCTCCAGATCTAAAAAATGACGCAGCTAGGGCTACCAGAAACCTTTTCACATGCAACGAAAGGGGTTCCTTACTGGAACAGATGCTCCCAACACAACAGAGCAGTCCTCTCGGCCCGAAAGTAGTCAGAAACAACAGATCTAGGAGATGGCAGTCGCATGCAGTTCTACCGGCTT
>APFE031385896.1:2605-36628 GCA_000404065.3 Pinus taeda
AGTCTCTTACCCTTGTTGTTCTTTTTATTATACTCAGCCAACTGAGTAGCATCAGTAGGCACAACAACAGGGTTTTGTGTGGTATGCACCATGATGTCCCAGACTTCTGCCTCCTCAAAGGTACTCTACATTCTCTCCTTCCAAATGTTGTAATTCCTATGCCCATCCAACCTATCCTCCACCCTCAATCCTAATGACATCCTACTGTCCTAAAACTGAAAAATAGCACTATTGTAGTAAAGATAAAACTGTTGTTTGTGAAAAATCAGCTTGCTGGAATTTTCTGAGTGAAAAATCAGCAGGCTGTAATTTTCCTCCTTGTTGTCCCAAACTACACTTCAGCACTCAAACTCTGATACCATGTAGAAATTTCTCATTTCCCACCCTGATTTTCAGTTTCACCTTATTCCTCCCATATAGTTAAAAGCCCATTCCCATATCCATACATTCAACACTGGAAAAAAAAATAAAAAAAAAAATAAAAAAAAATAAAAAATTGTTGAAAACACAAATTCTGGAAATTTTACAGAATGCTAGAAAATGCAGAAATAAAAATCAGCAGGTACAAACAGCCATTTAACACATTTGAACACAATGATTTTTGGTCAATGTGACCCTAGAAAAACCCCCTACAACTCTTGGGGAAAACGAGTTTGAGAGCTCTTTCTTTATTTCTGAAAATGCTTTTTTTATAGTGAGAAATATTCAAAACAAATTCAGCAAGCAAACTTTACAACTTATATCGTTTTCCATGCCCTGGAAAACTGTTGTATGGCTATTGTACGGATTGTACAGACTACTGTACGGACCTCGATTTCTGTGCAAAAAAATCAGCTGTATGACCCTCGATTTCTGTGCAGAAAATCTGCTATACAACCCTCGATTTCTATGCAAAAAAATCTGTTGGACGGCCCTCGATTTTGTTCAAAAAATATGTTGTACATTCTCCTAAAAATCATGCCCAAAAATCTATCTTTTATAGTGTTATCACTCAACTGTACGGATTTGCTAAACTGCTGCCTTAGAATGTGTGCCAAGCTACTATCTCCTTCTCCTTCCTGTCCATAAATCTCCCTTGCTCTCTTGTTCTCCTCCTCTCAATCAGCTCATGAAAGAATGAATGACCTTTTCCTCATTTTCCTCCTTTAATCCAACCCTAAGTGACTTTTAAGTGATCCCTAAATCCAATGGCTGAAATAGATTGAGATCTATGGCTGAGATTAAATGCTCATTTAAATCTTACTTTCTATTTTTTAATTCACCCCACTTTAATAAATACCCACTTAGTCATTTATTTCCAAAGTCACTTTTCCTTTCTAATTTTACATTGACTTTATTAAAGTCTCTTTAAAATTATACTTTAATAACTTTATCACTTAAAGTCACTTTTAAATTAGATTTGACTTTATAAAAATTATAAAGTCACTCTAGGAGAAAAATTAAATTGTTTTGGACACTTTTCCCTAGGCCAAAGATCAAAGCCTTAGGGTTCCACCTGTCCTCCGGTACCAAATTTCAACATCTAAGGGAGGTGGAGGATGAGATGAAAAAGGTTGAATGCTCAGAACAATTATGATTTCAACACCTTGGTCCCCAAGTGACTGCGGTAAGTCAGGGAATGGCTCCTTAGAAAATATTTCAGGCGGAGGAGATGAAGAGGAACTACGTGAACCAGATGGTTTAGCCACAATGACTTCATCTCAAATAACATGAAAAGAGAGATAAATTTCATGGCTTTAAAATGTACTTTAATGAATACTCATGATTTAGTCTAGGAAAGACTAACAAGGATGTTATGAGATTGTGGGCAACATTTTTTTAAGACGCATAAACAAACTGGTGCTCTTTCATGTTTTAAGAGTTGAGAAAGAAACAAAGATGACTCTATCACTTTCGATTTGAAATGAGCTCGAAAGGATAGGTTCGCATATGATCTTTTAAGTTTAATGAGTCAAAAAGATCAAATGAATACTTAGGATGATATAGGTAAAAAGGATTACTAGGTACTCGTGAACTGCAGAATACCTCTCGGAAAACCGAGAAGTATGAGTAGGAAATCTCCTTGAATGTTGTGTTCGGCGTATCATGTTTACAAGGTGGTAGACAGAGCTTCCTACAGATAAAGGATTGTAACCTAATGGTGTCTCCCTTTATATACGCAACGGTATGGGGAGCACAAGCCCGTACTAACGTTGTCTAGTGCCGAAGCTAACGATAGCTACTAGGTTTAAAGATGTCGGAACACTTCTCTAGCCTAGACCTTCTAGATGTGATCGTTAGGTCTCAAATGTGCCTTAGGTTAATTTAATTCATTTTAACGTTTATCTTGAATTATGTATCGTTTTTTCAGGCCTTAGCGATGTGACTCGAAAAATCCTATATGCAGCTAAATGAGACAAGACTCTTTCAATTCGATGAATTACTTACAATAGAGAGAGTATAAAACAAAATCAAATGCAAACAATCAAGCAACTGAAAGAAAAATGTTTTTTTCACTACTTTACGTTTTGAAAATAAACTAATGAAAAATTCTTTCCAATACCTATTTTCCTAATAAGTGCACTTCAAGTAGTCCTTTCACAAATAAAGAGAAGTCCTTTTTCTTTTCAAATGCAAATGCAACTCTAGTCGTCAATGATGCTAACTAATGTAACACATTGATGCAACAAACTGGAATTATGTACTTTTTATGAAATGAAAAAATGAATCTTTCATAAAACACTTCAATGAATTTTTTTTCGAGACAATCAATCCTCAAGCAAATGAAGAAACACAAAATAGCTTTTATTCTAATCCAATGACGCAATGACTCTATCAAAAACAAGACAAGCAATGTGATCTATGCTAGAAAAGATATGCTTAAGAAAACGAAACCTTTCAAACTTGTGTGATGGAGATCAAAGCAGCAAGATGACTACAAACAAAATGTAATGAGTAAATTCACCAATCACTTGACTCACTGAGTTCACAATCAGCTGAATGGATGAAAACCTAGATGCCCTAGGGCCACCAACCACCCAAGGACTCAAGAAATCAAGTAAAAAGAAGCAAAATGAACAAGCACATAAACAAAACAAAATGAAGTTTTCCAGTCAGGGAGAAGACAACCTAAACAAGCTTAGAGGTAGAAATCAAGAGAGTAAGACACACTGGTCGAGATCTAGGGCAAACTCTAATCGTTACCTACATCCATCGGTGTGACTGCCAAACTGACAACAAGCGCCAAAAGGGGGTCGACACAATTGTTTTTGAGAAATTCGCATTGATCAGTGTGACTATTAAGAAAATAAATGCGCTGACCGAGGATGCAAGGATAAAACAAAAAAATTCTAAGGCTGAGACCAGACTTGCTACTGTAAATTTCAAACCCGGAGCAGTAAACCAGGTAAAGTAGGCAAGACTAAAGGGAAATGGTGATACTTGAAAATTTCAGACAAAACCATGAAATTACAAACAATCAAACATAAGGATTGGATCCCCAGTGGATGGTGAGCACCTGTATTGCAACAATAATGTTGCAACTCTTGGGCTGCCTACTTTACTCTTATCAACCCGCTAGTTTGTAACAAACTTGGAAGCGACGATGTTGTATGCACAAGTACTAGTTCTTAATGCAAGTTGTCACTTGGTCAGTTGGCACAAGATCACTAGGAGCTCAAGCTAACTTCTATGGATTCTAGAAGAACCTTTATATGTTATGGAAGGAAAAAAGAGATTACTCTACTGTTGCTATTCTACTTGCAGAAAGGAAGACTGAAATGTAAAGCAAACCAAGGAAATCCTAGTTAACCACTAATCCTACTTTTGCATAAAACACTATGAAAACCATGAAAAGAATGCCATTATCTACTCAAGGAAGTAAACAACATCTACCTAAGATATTTCTGAAATTAAATAAGCACAAAACATCTTTTTGGATTTTTTTGTATTTTTATGTGAATTTGTTATGCATGTAATTTATTTGTTTGTGGATGTGGCAGCGAATAGGTGGCGATGGAGGGCAGTTTTAGGACTTGAGAGGATGTAGGATGGTTTCGATGGGTCTTAGGAGGTATCGGATGGAATTCTAGAGGCTTTTCCCAAACTCGGCCTTCAAAAGAAAGCCTATAGGAAAATCTACAAGAAGACACAAGAAATCTACAGGTGGAAAAACAACGTTCTACAGGAGGTCTACAGGAGGTGGCCGAGAGCAGTTTTCACTGTTTTGAAGGTGTGAGAGTGGGTGGAGAAGGTAGATGAAGGTTGGAATGAAATGTTAGGGCATCTAGGGTCTACCAAGAATCATTAGGAGAGAGAAATATGATTAGATTTGCTCAAGGAGAGAGAGGAAAGTCTATGGAAAATGCAGGAAACTAAGGCAGAACTGTGGGGAGACTTGGGCAACCTGTAGGGCATGGATTAGATGGAGGATGGAGTGTCTGATAAGCTGGAATACTGCTAGAAGATATCTACTACATAAAAAACTGAGAGTCAACCAATGAGATTAAGCAAGCAAGGAAATAAGTGCATCTAAATAACAAAGTTTTTTGCATCAAAGTAAACTATGACCTATGGAAGAAAATGATGATAACCATTGCATGAAATAAAAGCATGAAAGAGAACTATTTCAAATAAGGAAATGAGCATGATGAAGAAGTTCTAAAGCAAATCAAACTAAACTATGAACCAATTAGAAAGCTGCAAACACTAGAAGTCCTATGAAGGAGGAAAATCTATGTGTTTGGGGTAGCAAGAGGGTCTCTGCCTCAAATCATTGTCCCAAAGGGAGGAAGAGAGGCCAAGGCACTGCTTCTAGCATTTTGGATCTTTTCTTTATCACTACTTAACCTACTATTGAAAACAAAAATGGAAGCAAACTACTGAATCATAAAAAACAACCTATTCTTAGCCATAAAAGAAATATATCTAACAACAACCTAATCTACAAACTGAAATGAAACATACAAATACAAGAAAAGAGAAGATTGGCTGCTTGGATTGGGCCCTAACCCAAGAGCTTCCGCCCTCTGAGGTAACTCAATGTTAACTCAAAAAGGATTCCATCTTTATTCTCAAAACAATAACAAGATTACATGAACTATCAAGATAATAAGCTCGAAGTTGAGCAGAGTTACATAAGCAATATTGTAGAAAAAATTCAAAAAAAAACTCAATCCTAGCAAGTCCCTAGGCCTCTATACTTATACAAATTAAGCTCTAAATAGCTTCATCAAAATCATGGAGGCTTGGCTCCCAAAACTCGAGATAAACATCAGTTATCCTCCACTTGCTTGGTTGCCTGCTAATGCATGACTTGGTTGCCTGTACTCTGAATTGAATGAAGGGGAACTCGAAGTGGGGAGTAATAAATGAGGGGGATCCCCTCCTATAAGTCCTATACTTTGTCCACTTCAAGTTATTACTGCCAGTTGTCCACTGTATTCTTGACTTTGACCACAAAAATCATCAATAATCTGCATTAAACACATATGGGACTCATGGCATCATAACTAACTCAACTCACTCTATAAGCATAAATATAATCAGAAAATCATGTAATAAGCTAAGAGAGTGGTTGATTTGACTAGGTTAGGAAGTAAAATGAGCCCATATAATTACCCATTTATGAGGGTCATCATCACCCCCTATTGAAAGTGTTGCTCATCCTCTAAGCAACTTAGTCCATCTCCTCATCTTTTATGGCCCTGGTGGCCTCCCTACCATCCCATGCTTCTGATGTGGTCTCCTCTTCCTTGTCATAGAATCCCGCCTTCTTGTCTACCTCTTCCCACTGTTGTTGCTCTTCTTCTTCTTTTATGCCTTCTAGCATTCCTAGCAGTGGTGGGGGACTCAATTTGAGGCCAATCCAATTGACTTGCAGCCTCTGCACGGAGCGCTTGTACATTGTCACTCTCCTTAATTCCTCTTTCATCCTTATTGGGGAATGATACTCCCTGATCTATAAACTGTGTGGTAAGGTGTTCCATCTCCTCATACATGCATGCACGTAGTCATCCCCAAGTAACCTTTCCATGTCCTCAAAATGTGCAATGGCTTGAGCCTGATCACTGATATATCTGGGGGCAATTTGATGATTATGTGTAAGAAGGTGATGTGTTCTGATGAGTGCCATGGGGTCTGATGGCTTAGATCTGATCATTAAGGGCTCATTTTGTTCCTTTATCATCAACCTTCTTATTTTTGTTGCCCTTAACTCTTCATGGTTCATCCATGAGGCCATGACCATTAGTTGCAGGTCCCCTAGCCTATCATTGGGGTCCCACACATTCATGTCCGTGAGGGCCATGTTATGGAGATAGAATTATGCCATCTTTGCCTTATCTTCTGATGTGCTTTGGTCACACAGGTCCATAAACTGCTTGTAATCTTGGAAAGGCATTGTGCCTCTTTGTGCCAAAGTCTTGATCTAAAATTACATCCACTGGTCCTTGAGATATAGGCTATAAGATTTTGCTAGTGTCCTACATTGCAATGCCTCCATGGACCAGCTAGCCATGCATGCCAGTTGGGTCTCTTTCTCTTGCAACTATCTTCTTAGCAATTCATTTTCAGTTTCAAGGTGATTTCTTGTGATTGCTTCCCTGTTTCTGACAGTACTTAACTCTCTACCCATTTCTCCCAGTTTGTTCTCCATATGGCCAATATCCTCAACTCCTTTGGATTTGGCTATTTGCATCCACGTATGGGTCCTTATTCTTTCTTTCTCCAATTCAAAGAATAGTGGAATTGCAAATTTTTGTGGAATGATTCTCCCCCCCTCAAGAAGATTGTAGTAAGAGCCAAGACTAGGTTGGGGGTCAGGTTCTTGTGCCTCTATTGCTTCCTCCTTTCCCCGTGGCTATCCTTCTACCCTCTTTTCAAGTTTTTCGGTCTCGTGTAGTTTTGACAGGGTCTCCTATAGAACAGTCTGTGCATCCTGTAGAACTATTTTTGAGTCCTATAGTTCTACTTTTTCTTTCCATGTGGGAGATCTAGGAGTCCCCCTTTCATAAGTGACAGGTGCCTTGGAAGGGGATTATTTTCCTTGGGCAGAGGGTGAATCTTCAATAACAATTGTCACTTTAAAAGAAGGTTGGGGTTTCCCTGTTTTGATCCTTGTGCTCTTCCTAGCCTTGAAATACATTGAGGTCTGCCTCTTCCTCTTTTGTTTTGGCTTAATTGGTGTGCTGAGGGCAGTGAGAGCAGCTACTGCCTCTCTTTCTAGGGTCTCAGGAAACACTTCTGTCTTTTCTGCCCCTTTTCCTCCTTTTGTCTGTGTTTCTGTCTCTGTTTTCTCCTTCTCTCTTTTGGTTTCTTTCTTCTTCCCTTCTTGTTCCTCTAAATCACCAGTTTATTCTCCTTCTCCCCCTTGCTTCTCCTCCTCCCCACTACCAGTAGGGCTAATTAGGTCAGGGCCTTTATGTCATCTTCAACAATCATGTTTAGGAAATTTTCCCATGCTATAGGGATTGTAAATGGAGGGAGGGCTTCTTCCACTAAAATTTTGATTAACACATGGTGAGCTAGCTATTTTGTATTTCCTACTTTTGCTTTAGTACAGGTGTCAATGAGGGACTACAAGAGGAAGTAAGGGATGCTGAGCTTCTAAGGGGATGGAGTGTCCATGCCATACCTTAATTCATGCATGATTTTGAAGTGGTAACAATAGACAATGCTATACCTCTCCTCACAGGAAATATACTTGATTATATGATAGCTAACCTCGTCCCAAGGGTATGGTATGCTAGCTCTTCTTATGCCATTCTTATCTTCTACAAGGGTTTCATTGTTTTGGAAGAAGTTTTTCTTGTCAGCTTGGCCAATTGGTTTTTCATCTTTACTCCAAGGCAACCCAAGAGGAAGGGTGGTGACCCTACTGATAAATTCAGGGGTTATCTCCATGGAAAGGCCCCTAAAGGTGATAGTGGCATGTGTTTTGGAGTGAGGGACCAAAGAGTGGGAAAATTCCTGAGCAATTTCCTCATCTAACCCTCGGAATTTCTCAAAACAATTCATCCAATTGGCTCTTGTGAATATGTCCACTACTTTGGGGTGTGCATGGAGCTTGGAGGAATTGGTGGGCTCCTTCCTCATAAAACCTCCCGTCATTTTTCCTATGCTTCCTTGGAAAACCAACTATGGAAATGGAGAGAACAATTTTTGAATAAAACAAATAGATAGATAGACTATGTTTTTTTTTTTAAGAAATAAGTAGCAATTATTTTTATCAATTTCCTCCACCCAAAAATTCTATTTTCTCCTCAAAGCTAAACCACTTCTTGCATATTTTGATATTCAATATGGGTATTCCAAGAACCTACCTCTTCAGCCCGAGAATTGTGCTAAAAACCGTGTTTTCCCTCTCCAAAACAGCTTACTGGCCCTCTTATAGAACACTGCAAACCCTCCTGTAGGATTCCTGTAGATTCTCCTGTAGACCCTGTAAGTGCTCCTGTAGAATGTTGAAAGCAGCGATATGGGAGAGATTAGTGGAGAATGATGGGTACGAGGCTTGTGGGGGCACGAGAAGGTAGCAAGAGTGGAGTTTTGAGGACAGAATGAAGGAGAAAGGTGGTGAGAGTGCTTCGGCGAGGAGTATTTATTTCTTTTTATGGATATTTCCGGTGATGGAGGGTGAGCTGGCCAAGTGTACGTTGGTCCCCACCTTCCTTGTCATCATTTCCCTTTCTTTGTAATCATCTCTCATGATTGCATCGGAGTTCCCATCGCCTCCACTACCTGTCCTTGACATCTCCCTTGAGTTTGACTAAGCGCACATGTGGTGACATCTTCAGATGAGTGAAGTCAACTGGATGAAGGTGGCCAAGTTAACTGGCCACCTCAACCCCAGCTAGCCTCAACCATCTCGTTTCTGTTGCATGCTTTCTAATTATACCAATGAAAACAGAGGAGCGGGTTAGTTACTTACCTGAGATCCAAATGTGTTTGTTGTGAGGTGCTATGGTCTTTCCTTCTATTGCATGCCTTTATTTCTTAATGCATACCGGTCTTCTTGCTGAGATATGGCTATGTTGTGTGCAGGTTCTTTTCTGGTTGGATCTGATCTTCAGGTGTCTGCTTCAACCTTCAGATTTGCACCCTCATGCTGCTGATGCTAGATTTTAATGGGATCAGCTGCTACAGGAATTCCTATAGGAGCTCCTATAGTTGCTTCTCGCTTTGAAATTTTAGCTTTTTCTATGCTTGGAGCTGTGAAGATGATGCCAAAAATGTGGATAGGGATAGAGAGGAAAAGGGTAGGCTTCAGGTGAGGTCGATGGTGTGGTTCCCTTTCTTATTTTTTTGCTTTTTTTCTTTTTCTAAAAAACTTTTTTCTTTTTTTTTCTGTATTTTTTTCTTGGGCAGGAAGAAGAATGATGTTTCGAATGTGATGCATGTCTAGAAATGGTGGAAAATAGGTTTTAATACTGTAGGAGGATTTATAAATCTTTTATGAAGCTTCCCTGTTCCTCAAACTGCCTTTAAAATCCATGTATGGCTCTATGTAATTTCTACAGAAGCCTCCTACAGAAAGCACAAGGCCTCTTGTAGAAAACATAGTTTTCAAAAAAGAAGCATAGTGAGGTAAAAAGAATGTCAAGAATGATGGCGAAAGGTGAGAGAAGATAGGATAGGTGCTGGTATTGGTTTCAGAGCTCCCTTGGCACTTGCTGCTACTTCCTTTAGTCCTCCTGCAAACCTACAATACAAATGGAAATTAATTTTTCTTTTTCTTTCTCTTCTTCCTTTTTTTTTTGAAAACAACCAAGGCACCTCAGGGAGGTTTTCACCCTAGTTGCTTACCCTGGGCACCTCTAAGGGAGGTTTTCACCCAGTGATCTTATTTTCTTTCTTCTCTTTTTTTTTGACACCACTGGGCCGCCTCCGGAGAGGTTTTCAACCCAATGATGGCACTCAAGTGCCTCATGGAGGTTTTCACTTGAGTCCTTATTACTTTTTTGTTTTTCTCTTTTTCTTCTGTGAGTGGGTGAAGTGGAGGCTAAGACATGCTCCACTACCATCACTAACTTATTCAATCCTTCAATGAACTCTCGCTTGGAGAGGGGTTTCTTTTAGACTTTCAACCTGTGTTCATTGACAAGCATGGGGATGGCTTTATCATCAATGGTTCTAATTATAACCAAACCATTGTCATTGAATTTGTCCACAGTGTAGGGTCCTAGCCATCTTGTCCTCAGCTTGCTTTTCAAATCTTTAAATCTTGAATCATAGAGTAGTGCCCAATCTCCCTCTTGAAATTGATTCTCCTTGATATTTTTGTCATGCCATATCTTCCTCTAAAGTTGAACTACCTCTTTGTGGAGAAGGGCCTGTAATCTTTGTTCATCCAATCCATTGAGCTGGAGTAATCTTTCTTTCTGTGCATGGCTAAGGTCCAGGTCCAGTTGAGCTTCCATCCTTAGTGTATTGAATTCAAATTCTATTGACAGCAAAGCCTTCTTCCCATAGACTAGTTCATAGGGTGTGAACCCTGTAGTGGTCTTCCATGTTGTGTTGTAGGCCCAGGTGGCCTCAACTAATCTATCCGCCTAGTCTTTTCTGCATCTTCTCACTACCTTGGTCAGGATCCCTTCCAAAGCTCTGTTAGTAACTTCCACCTAGCCATTGGCTTGTGGACGGTAAGGGGTGGAAGTCCCGTGCTTGAACTTATGATGTGTGAGCAGGTCTTCAATCAAATTGGAAGTGAATTGGCTGCCTTGATCTGTAACCAACTCTCTTGGATACCCGAACTTGTAGAATATGTTTTCCCTCAAAAACTCAGCTACTTTTTCCTCTGTCGCTACTTTGATTGTTTTTGTCTCTGCCCACTTTGTCAGGTAGTTGGTGCACACAATGATGTATTGCTTCTGTTTTGAAGGAGGGCTGATAGGCCCCACAAAGTCCATGCCCCACTTGTCAAATGGCACACGAGTCACTTGAGGCTGCATGGGCATTTCATCCTTTGGATAGGGTCTCCCGATCCTTTGACACCGATCACACCGGCTGACATATCTCCTCACATCCCGATGAAGAGTGGGCCAATAGTAGCTTGCTTGCAGTATCTTGAAGGAAATTTATTTTGCTACAAAATGACCTCTACAAGGCTCATCATGACAAGTCAACAGGATGTCAAAAGCTCCCTCCTCCATAACACATCTCCTCAAGATCTGATCTGGGCCAAGTTTGAAGAGATTTCCCCCAATCTAGGTGAAAGGGGCGCTTTTCCTTACTATCTTGCTCTTCTCTTTGAGGATAAGTGTGGTGGGAACTGTGCTGAAACCAAGTAGTTTGTTATATCAGCAAACCATGGAGAGAGTACTGAGATAGAAAACAGGTGTTCATCTAGCATTTGATCATCCACCATTCCTTCTTCACCTGCAGGCAAATTTACTCTAGACAAAAAGTCATCAACAACATTTTCTTTACCAGGCTTATCGACAATGGTCAAATCAAACTATTGCAGTAAAAGAAACCATGCATTTACATCCAATTTGTTCATTAAATATTTAATTGTACCAAGATTAGTGTGCACAAAAGTTTGATATCCTGTGATATAATGTCTGAATTTGTTTAAGGAATGCACTATAGCTAGGAGTTCCTTTTCAGTGACTATATATTTTAGCTTTGCCTTTGAAATTTTTTTTCTTATAAAGTATATGGCATAAGGCAATTTTTCATCAATTTGTCCCAGGGTTGCTCCTATCACTTTTTTCGAGGCATCTGTGTGAATGTGGAAAGGTAGGGCCTAGTTTGGGACTCTCAGAATTGGGGCGGTCACGAGCTTTCTCTTCAAGGTATCTAGGACTTCTTAACAGTTTTCCGACCATATAAAATCGACATCTTTACCTAAAAGGCCAAACAAAGGAGAGGCTAGCTTGTTGAAGTCTTTAATGAAACTTATGACATCTCTCATCTTTTGAGGAGGTGGGACCCTTTGGATGATGGCAATTTTGTTGGGGTCCACCTACAATCCTTGTTGAGATATTGCATGACCTAGCACGGTCCCTTCAGTCATAAAAAATTCACATTTTTTTGGACTAAGGGGCAGGTTCATCTCAATACACTTGTCTAGAACTTTTCCTAGGTTAGATAAAGCTTCCTAAAAATTAGAACCATAACGAGTAAATTCATCCATGTATATCTCTACTGCATCATGAACTAATCCAGAGAATATACTCAGTGCCGCTCTTTGGAAAGTGGCTGGAGCATTACAAAAACCAAAAGGAAGGACCTGGTATGCAAAGGTACCCCAAGTACAAGTGAAAGTGGTATTATCTTGGTCTTCCGGGCTGATTTGAATCTGATTGTACCCGCTAAACCCACCTAGGAAAGAGAAAAAAAAATTCCTTGCCAGACCGTCTAACACTTGATCTATAAAAGGTAAAGGAAAATGGTCCTTTTTAGTGGCTTTTTTTAATTCTAGATAGTCGACACATATTCTCCACTTACCATTTTTCTTTGGCACTAGCACCAAAGGAGAGACCCATTCACTGTCAGAGATGGGATAGATGAATCCTGCATCAAGCAATTTTTGCAGTCCTTCCTTAACAACATCTTTAAGTGTTGGGTTCATCCTCCTTTGAGGTTGCCTCATTGGTTTGCAACCTTCCTTGATGTATATATGATGAGTACAAACTGAAGAGTGCACTCCCTTCATCTCCTTATAACTCCAGGCGAAGGCATCTAAGTGTTTTCTCAGCAAGATACACAGTTCCTTCTCCTGGGAAGTGGATAGGGATGGATTGATTTTCAAGGTTCTTTCTAGACTGAACTCTATATTCTTAACATGGAGAGAAGTGGAGTCAGCCGCATAGAGATTAGTTGAGGGGTCGTTTTGGGCTTCTCTTACTATTTCCTCTAAAGGCGATATACTGGGAGGTGGATTTTGAATCAAATTTTCAATCATATCATCCTCATCTAGCGGTTCCCCCCATGACAACTTCTAATGCACAAAGCGGTGCAGAATAGACTTCATCATCATCTTCCTCCTCCAACCAGAGAGGTAGATCATGTTTGAGCAGGGTTTGGGCAAGAGGATATAGGATTAACTTCTTGGACATATCCCCATTTTTTATGGTCATGTTCCCAGCTCAACAGCTGATGTAGGCATCAGCGGTAACTAACCAGGGTCTTCCCAAAATGAGAGAATGTCCAGTGAGCTTTTCCTTGGGCTGGAGAACTAAGAAATCAGCAGGGTACTCCCAAGAATCAATGGAGACCATCACATATTCCAAAATCCCCTCAGGGGACACGGTGGAGCAGTCTGCTA
The DNA here is from genome assembly GCA_000404065.3 of Pinus taeda. NCBI lineage: Eukaryota > Viridiplantae > Streptophyta > Pinopsida > Pinales > Pinaceae > Pinus > Pinus taeda. The sequence goes on from APFE031385896.1 coordinate 15,855, forward strand.
ACTGTAGCATGATTGTGGTCTTCCTCAAGGAACCCTAAAGTTTGAGTTTGAGCATTGTGTCCTTTGTCATCACATTAATGGCAGCTCCCAGATCAATCAAAGTGTGTGGGATCATGGTCCCATTGATGTGGACATCAACTACTGGGCTTCTAGGGTCTAGATATTTTGGACAGATTACCTGCCCCAACATCAGGTCGAACAATTGTCCTATGACATTGATGGTTGGGGCATCTCTCTTGCACCTTCCTGGATGCCTAAAGTACTTCTCCTTGATCAACCTATTGTAGATAGGCACATATTTTATGGCTTGGAGAAGTGGTATCTTCACACATAACTGTTTCAATTCTCCTAGAAGTTCAGTTTCTTCTGGGGTAGGCTGGACTGCCATGGATAGTCTCTCAGGAAATGGTGGAATTGCTTCCGGTTCACTTTCCTCTTTATCTTCCTCAACCTCCCTAGGTGGAGGTTGACTATCAGGGAGAACTTTCCCAAATCGCAAGTTAATTTCCTGGATCTCCACAACATAAGTTGGGCATGATGGCTCCCCACTATACACTTGTTGAGCCTGTTTGTTGTTCGGGTTTTGGTTCAGCTGGGCGGGCATTTAGGGATTCCTTGGTGGAGCAGAAGGTAATGGTTGTGGTTGAGCAGGTGGTGGAGGTAAAAGAGTGGGAGGAGAGTTGTACAGGGGCCTCCACCCCTGATGAGATGCATTCCATTGAGGTGGTGGCTAAGCATAGGATTGCAATGAATGGTTGACTAGCTGGGCTTGATATTGAGATGAGAAGGACCAAGGAGGAGGCATGGACCAGGAAGAATGAGTAGGGGGACCCCAAGAAGGTATAGAAGTGACTGTTTTGGGGTTGTAGTGAGCCTAGGATGTCCCTTGCATCCCCTGCTAGTATGGTCTAGGTCCATGCGGTCTCCTTTGGTTCATGAAATATAGTGGTTCAGTGGCCCCTTCGGCCCCTTGGTATACTGCTTTAAGTCTGGGCAAGGAAGAGCACTTATCTGTAGAATTATATTTTTCACAGATTGAACAAACCTATATAGAGTTCAATGGACATTCGTTCCTAGGATGCCTCCTAGTGCATCTAGGACAAAAAATGGCCAAAGCCCTCTCTGCTTCCTCTTATTTTCTTTTGATATGTAAGGTATGCATTTGCATTGCAAGAGTATACAACATCTCACTCTTGAAGTCTTCCAGCATGTTTCCAATTTCTCCTTTAATGGATGAATTGGAAGAAGAGGTACTAGCTATGGGTTGACTCCCCCTACCTTTCTTTCTGGCTTCTCTAGAATGGCTTCTAAAAACAGTCTTTATGTCCTCATAAGATAGTTGGTAGATGTCTCCCTCAGCCATCAGATGTAGGGTGTCTAGAAGGTCTTCCGGAATTCCCCTGAGCAGGAGCAACTTAAGAGATTCAGGGTCAAGTGTACACCTGGCCCTTTTGTAACTGAGCTGGAACCTCTCTTCATAATCTTCCAAGGATTCATCACTTCCCATGGTCATTCAGAAGATTTCTTCTTTGGTATCTTTTGACCTACAGTAGTCTCGATACTTGTCATTAAAGGCCTACTGCATCTGAGCCCAAGTTTTGATGATATTGCTAGGTAACCCCATGAACCAATCCAATGCTACATTTGAGAGTAGAAGGGAATAGTTTCAACTTTTTCTCGTCTTCTGCATAGTCATAGGTTGGACAGATGATAGCAAACTCAAACAAGCAGGTGTCAGGATCTTCTGTATTCAAACAATGGAAGTGAGGTAGGGCTAAAGGACTTATATTCTTCATTTTGGTGTCCTCATTAGTCTCCTGAATGGGAAAGGTACCCTCTATTCCGTCCCCATTTCCCCTGGCATATATGTTTTCAGCCATCAGCTCAGGAGGGATATTTTATTCTTCTTCTTCCCCTATAGGTTCTTCAAATATCTCAGGTTTCTCACCTAAAGGTTCTTCTTAATCACTACCACCGAAGAAGAGAGATGGTTGGCTGTGTGAGGTAGTGGGGGTGTTGGGCGAAAATTTCCTTGCATTATCTCTATTCCTGCGAGGCATGAAAGGAAATATTTTTGGCTAGTTTTTGTTTCTTTTTCCCCCACACTGATTGTACCTACAAAAATGAAATTGATTGAACAAAACAAATTGCAACTAACTGAAATGAACTTGTTGAAATGAAATTTGCAGAATTGAAAAGGAAAGCAAAGAAATACAGAACTGAAAGAAAGGAAATGACTATTGTACTTTTGCTGAAATAAACTATTAGCAGAATGTTGCAAGAAGAAAATAGAAGAAAACAGTAATCACAGCATACTCTGATGCTCCCCCAGCAACGACATCAAAAATATGGTGAGCATCAATATTGCAGCAATAATGCTACAACTCTTGGGCTGCCTACTTTACTCTTATCAACCCGGTAGTTTGTAACAAACTTCAAAGCGACGACGTTGTATGCACAAGTACTAGTTCTTACTGTAGGTTGTCACTTGGTCAGCCGGCGCAAGATCACTAGGAGCTCAAGCCAACTTCTATGGATTCCAGAAGAAGCTTTATATGTGATGGAAGGAAAAAAGAGATTACTCTACTATTGTTATTCTACTTGCATAAAGGAAGATTGAAATGTAAAGAAAACCAAGGAAATCCTAGTTAACCACTAATCCTACTTTTGCATAAAACACTATGAAAACCATGAAAATAATGCCATTATCTACTAAAGGAAGTAAACAACATCTACCTAAGCTATTTCTGAAATTAAATGAGTAGAAAACCTCTTTTTGGATTTGTATTTTTATGTGAATTTGTTATGCATGTAATTTATTTGTTTGTGGATGTGGCAGCGAATAGGTGGTGATGGAGGGCGGTCTTGGGACTTGAGAGGATGTAGGATGGTGTAGATGGGCCCTAGGAGGTCTCAGGTAGCCTTATGGAGGCTTTTCCCAAACTCGACCTTCAAAAGAAAGCCTACAGGAAATCTACAGGAGGACACAAGAAATCTACAGGAGGAAAAACAACATTCTACAGGAGGCCTACAGAAGGAGGCTGAGAGCAGTTTTCACTGTTTTGAATGTGTGAGAGTGGGTGGAGAAGGTAGATGAAGGTTGTAATGAAGTGTTAGGGAACCTAGGGTCTACCAAGAATCATTAAGAGAGAGAAAGATGATTAGATTTGCTCAAGGAGAGAGGAAAGTCTATGGAAAATGCAGGAAACTAAGGCAGAATTGAGGGGAGACTTGGGCAACTTGTAGGGCATGGATTAGATGGAGGATGGAGTGGCTGATAGGTTACACTACTGCTAGAAGATATCTGCTGCATAAAAAACTGAGAGTCAACCAATGAGATTAAGCAAGCAAGGAAATAAGTGCATCTAAAAAACAAAGTTTTTTTGCATCAAAGTAAACTATGATCTATGGAAGAAAATGGTGATAATCATTGCATGAAAGAAAAGCATGAAAGAGGACTATTGCAAATAAGGAAATGAGCATGATGAAGAAGTTCTGAAGCAAAGCAAACTAAACTATGAACCAATTAGAAAGCTGCAAACACTAGAAGTCCTATGAAGGAGGAAAATATGTGTTTTTGGGGCAACAATAGGGCCTTTGCCTCAGATCATTGTCCCAAAGGGAGGAAGAGAGGCCAAGGCACTGCTACTAACCTTTTGGATCTTTTCTTTATCACTGCTTAACCTGATATTGAAAACACAAATGGAAGCAAACTACTAAATCATCAAAAACAACCTATTCTTAGCCATAAAAGAAATATATCTAACAACAACCTAATATACAAACTAAAATGAAACATACAAATACAAGAAAAGAAGAGCTTGGCTACTTGGATTGGTCCCTAACCCAAGAGCTTCATCCCTCTGAGGTAACTCAGTTCTAACTCAAAAAGGATTCCATTTTTATTCTCAAAACAATAACAAGATTACATGAACTGTCAAGATAATAAGCTCGAAGTTGAGTAGAGTTACATAAGCAATACTGAAGAAAAAATTCAACAAAAATTCAACCCTAGTGAGGCCCTAGGCCTCTCTACTTATACAAATGAAGCTCCAAATAGCTTCCTCAAAATCAGGGAGGCTTGGCTCCCAAAACTCGAGATAAACATCAGTTATCCTTCACTTGCTTGGTTGCTTGCTAATGCATGACTTGGCTACCTATACTCCGATCTTAATGAAGGGGAATTCGAAGTGGGGAGTAATAAATGAGGGGTATCCCCTCCTATAAGTCCTCTCCTTTGTTCACTTTGAGTTATTGCTGCCATTTGTACACTGTATTCTTGACTTTGACCACAAAAATCATCAATAATCTGCATTAAACACATATTAGACCTCATGGGATCATAACTAACTCAACTCACTCTATAAGCATAAATATAATCAGAAAATCATGTAATAAGCTAAGAGAATGATTGATTTGACTAGGTTAGGAGGTAAAATGAGCCCATATAATTACCCATTTATGAGGCTCATCAGTGGAGTCACCAATTTGTGGTGCAGGTAAATTCTAAGTGCGGACACAAACAATTCCTCTAGCCTAAGAGAGCAGGTCTAGCCACAAACAAACAATCTATGGAAGATCTCCTTAGGCTAGAATTAAATAAGAGGGTCTACCCCTTAGTATGCTATTTCGCTTGATGACGATATTGCTTCCTCTCTCTAGCTATCTTGCATTTCCTTCCTTCGAACACGTGAAACACGTAAACAAAAACAAACAACAAACATGATAACATACAAATTGCATTCAGCCTACTTAACATGTCAAGAAATATTAAGCCATAAATATGTGAGATGACATTTCATGTAGGAAATTAATCGATAGTTGCATCTATATTAGTTCAAGAAGAGATTACAACTGATTTCTTGACATTGTTGTTCTCCTCCGACATATCCGGGTTCCCACACACTTCTCCTAGCATCTCATGGATAGCCTCAACAATGGTAGTCTCAAGTATCTTGCCTTTAGTCTTTATAGCAAACCAAACTCACAATTATCCCTTAAACACAAACTAGAAAGCTACAAACTATGGGTAACTTGTTGATTACTCCAAAATCAAAACTTTAGCCAAAACTTAATTAGGACTAAAAGCTAGCATGTGCTTGGGAAAAGAGAGGTTTATATAGCTTGGATCAAGGGGAGATGGTTCCCCTTCTCATGGGAGAAGGTCTTATCTCTTAGATTAGTTCCATCCTAATAGGGGAGAGGAGCCCAAACTGACCTCCTCCACTCCATCCGGCCTAGCCATTTACCATACTTTTGTTACGAAGCTTCTAGAGCTAGAAGCTTAAACTCCATATTTAAAAAACTTTCCAAAAGAGGATTGTGTGACCAGGAAAGGGATCAGTCGATCCGATTAGCGCTAGGGATAGTCATAATCCCTGCATATCAGTGTGAGGAGGACATGGATCATTAGTGTCGGTCTTGTCAACTGGGGTAAATAGAAGATTTTTGGGAAATGATGCAAAAGGGAATTGTTCTTCTCATGAAGAGGGACACAATGGGGGTCTCTTCATGATAGGAAAGCATGTCGGGTACACTGTAGAGGTCCTCCAGGATAGTAGACAAGGAGTACAGGGACAATGACAAAATGTTGTGAAATAAGGCTCAATGACATTTATAGGATATTAGATCACTACTTTTGAGATAGAGAGGAAAGAAAGGGAGGCAAAGATGGAAGAGATAGTATAAGACGAGCAAAGGGAGAGTATATATTGTTGTGCAGTAGGCCACATCAGGGAAGAGAACATTAGCATTTCACGGGAAGCTTGAGTAGCTGCCATTCGCTTGATAGACGTAGACTAACTATCCAGTATGTTCTTGGGGATTTCCTTGGATTTCCTAATCTTTTGAGTTCTATCCTTTCGAGCTGAAGTGATTGTTGCCCACCTTGATGTTCTAGTCTTGAGTGATATTCTCTGCACATTGAGGCGAGAGATCCTATGGTATCAGTTTGTAAGAAATCTCATTATCAATTCTAGATTCTCCCATAGGATAGTTGATAGCCAAATTAGCCTGCATGTCGGCGGTACGATTATTTTCTCTGAGGATATGCTTGAAGGTGACTTCACCTAGAAATTGAAAAATTTTTCCCACCCTTTTTATTATTTGACTCAGAGCCTTATTCTTGGGGTTTCTTCTTTCCACCGTCAATTGGATTATTTTTTAAGAGTCCCCCATTATGACCGGATTCTTCATACTTTGATGCCTTAAGATTTATGTTCCCAATAGGAGGCCATATGCTTATGCCCTATTGTTGGATAGTTCTCCTAATCCCCATTCATAAGTAGTAGGAATTTTCCCTCTTAGATCAAAAAGTATACCTGCCGCTCCAGCCTTGCCTAGGTTGGACTTAGAAGCACCATCAAACAGTAAGCATGGCCTATTTGAGTTTTTTGTCCATGTTTTGAATTCCTCTTCTTTAATTGTGATTTTCTAGTTTTTAATGCTATTAGGAATCCGATGATGTTTATTTTTTGTTGCTTCCTCATCATGAATTCAGCCAGACTCTTTCCTCTTTCTCCATGTGTTTGAAATCTATTGCTTTAGCTCCTTTAGAGTTGATGAATTTAGATGACATGCTCCAAGTTTTGGCCAGGATTTTTCTGGTGTTTGGGGTGTGATCATTAAAGATCCTCTAGTTTCTTGCTAACCAAATTTGCATCGCATAAATGAGGGAAAACGTAACCAATATCTTTTTATTGTTTCTTTATTTTTGAAAGAATATGGATATTGTTTCCCCCAGGTTGATCAAAGTTCCTGTAAAGGTAGCAATTGCATAATACTAACTCCAAGGGACTAACTAGCTCTTACCAGCAGAACCTAGCAAAAGGGAACCCCGCAAAGAGATGTTGAATATTTTCTTCACTCCCTTGACACATAGCATAACATTATGGGCCTTCATAACCTTTCTTTCTAAGATTATCAGCAGCCAGAATTTTGCCTTTGAGTAGAGTCCACATGAAAACTTTGATTTTTGGGAGTGTCTCAATTTTCCATGCCTCCCTCCAGTAATCCCAGTCTCTATTTCCATACTGATGTAAGGTAGCATATCCAGATTTGACTGAGAAATCCTCTCTATCTGGATCCCAATGAAGAGAATCTTTTGATTCCAAATTTAGAGGAGTATCCACCTTAAGATGAGAGATTAGGGACTTCCACCAAGGGACAAGACCATGACGGAGGTTGAGAATCCTCCAATCCCCCCATTCTCCATCTCTCCAAAGAGAAATGTCATCCAGAGTAATGATTCGTTTTATTTTCATCCATCTTCTTAGATCCTAAATATTCTTTTGATAGGCTATAGGCTGATTTCCCATTATTTTGTCCTTCCATATTTTGGCGAGTTTACCATTCCCAAGGATCTTGGAAGAATTTTATTTGATAAGTGAAACCATTTTTTTAATCAGATTCCAAACTTGGGTGCAGTGCCTGATTGGATAATCTTTTCCCAATAAGTGGGTTCTATTGTGGTTCATGTATTTTTCTTCCAGAGTTTTCTTCCACCAGCTACTCTCTCCTGTTATAAATCTCCACGTTATTTTTTCTCCTAAAGCCAAGTTCATTATCCCTGGAAGTCTTATTTCCAACCCACCTTTCTCATATGGCAGAGTTACTTCATCCCATTTCAGAAGCTTGTGATTCTTTGTATCTCCTTTACTTCCTTGCCATATGAACCCCCTGATGACTAGCTCAATTTGTTTGTGTATACTTCTTGGGGCTAGTATTGTTTCATACTGATAAATTGGGAGAGATGTGAGCAAGGCCTTAATTAGTACCACACTTCCTCCCATATTGAGCCAGATCATACCATAATTTTACACTTTTTTTTCTCATTTTCTCAATATACATATTCCATATCTCCGTCTTCAAATTTTCTTTTGAGATAGGGAGACCGCGATATTGGAAATGACTCCATTTTTCTTGAAAAGGGATTTCCAGAATTTATGATATTTTTTGGAGAGTGCGAGGGGGTGTGTTCCAGCCAAAGATTTTTCATTTTGATTATTTAGTAGTCCTCCAGAGGCTTCCCTAAAACTATTTAGTACCTTTTTTATTCTTCTTGCCATTATACAGGAGGCCCCTCCCATGACCAAGGTGTCATCTACAAATAGAGAGTGGTTTATGCTTTTTACTTCCGGAGAGATTGAAAATCCTGTGATAGTCCTATCTTGTCTGCACTTCTCAAGATTTCTACTTAGTGAGTCCACCATTATGTTATATAAAAAAGGAGAGAGAGGACATCCTTGGCGAAGCCCCGTTGAACTCTGAAAATATTCACTTGGTATTCCATTGAATAATGGTGCAATCCAAGGACGCACAATATAGGCTTTTATTATATCTATTGCCTTTTTTGAGAAACAAAATCTCTATACAACAACTGCAAGGAAACCTAGGTTGACACTAGCAAAAGCATTTTTCATTTTAAAATTGACAATCATTCCTTTTTCTTTTTTCATAGTACTAGAGTGCAAAGCTTCATGAACTATTAGAATGTTGTCAAGGATTTGTCTTTTTGGGACAAATCCTCCTTGGTTTTCTGATATTATTTCTGGAAGCAATACTTTTATTCTGTTTTCTAGAATCTTTTTTATGATTTTGTAGGAGGAGTTACAAATAGAAATGGGCCTGAATATACAAAATGAATTAGCATTCGACTCTTTTGGAACAAGGGCGAGGAAGGAAGAGTTTGTGAATCCTCCAACCTTGAATTTCCCAAAAACATTTATGATCATTCTTATCAAATATTTTTTAATAACGTTATATTTTTTTTTATAGAAGGAAATAGGAAACCCATCCGGTCCTGGCACCTTATCCAGATGCAGATCCCAAACAACAGTTGCCACTTCCCTTTCTTCAACTGCTCCTATGAATTCATTGTTTTCTTCTTCCCTCATTTTACTGAGAATGTGTTGAAAATAATCTTCATACTCGTTATTTGATGCTGGAGATGATAATAGATTTTTGTAATATCTGTAAGCCTCCTTCTTTATTTCCTCTTGACCTCTAACTTCTTTGCCTTCGTTATCTTTTATGTTGTCTATTTCATTTTGATTTCTTCTTATCCTGGTCATATTATGGAAGAACACAATATTCTTGTCCCCTGCTTTGAGCCATAGACTTCACGATTTTAGTTGCCACTCTTCTTCTTCCTTTATGATTTCTCTATACATCTCCCAATATACTTGTTTTTCTTGCCATATTCTCTCCTGTGTTTCCTCTTGTTGCTCTTTTTCCACTTGGATTCTATCAATTTTTCTGTTATTTCTAGCTTTCTTTTTTGTGTTTCTAGTTGATTGATCCTTGCCTAATGTTTCAACTCTCTCCTCAGGGATTTTAATTGATTTTCCCGAACATATCTAGGAGAGTCAGTGATTGGATTTGTACATACTTCAACAGTGATTTTTTTTACTTCTTCATTTTTGTTCCAAGTGGAGCTAAATCTGAAAGGAACTGGGCCGAGATTTTATAACTCTCCAAGTGAGAGTGCCACTGGTTTGTGATCCGATGCTATATTATAAATGATTTTGGATTTTATCTCGCTTAAGGCATTTGCGATTTTGTCTTGTATTATAAATCTATCCAACATTTCGTATATGTTACTTTTCCCAATTCTTTTGTTGCTCCATGTATACTTTCCATTGCCAGGAGGCACATCCATTAATTTTCATGCTTTGATAATTGATTCTAACATTTCCCTATAAGGATCAACATTGTATATTCCCCTAAATTTCTCCTCTACATTCAATACTAGATTGAGATCTCCTCCTACGATTATGCCTATGATTTATTCCCGCAAAAGATAATTTTTTAAGGTGGACCAATAGACTTTCTTATCCCTGTAATGAATTGGGGAATAAATATTTATAAGACAATATTTCTCTTTTGTTTTTTTGTTTTCCAAGTCTATTTTTATCCAGTGCAACTCGTTTTTTTTCCTAAATGAGCTCCCAATTTTCTATTTTCCATAGTGTGCATATTCCTCCTAAAGCTCTGGTCACTAGAATTGAGGTTCCTTGATAATTTTTTGCTTTTATATTTTATTGTTTCTGTTAGTCATTTACAGTTTCCTAGGATGAGGAGGAGATCAAGAAGGGTAACCTCAAACCACATCAGCTCAGTAGCTAGCCCTACTGAGCAAGAGAGGGATCTCTCAAAGTTTTTTATCAGTGAAATGACTTTAAAACAATAAGTTTTAGGATAGATATGTATGATTGTTAGTGTGTTGGTGAATTTTAGATTTTAGGATTTGATGGACTAGGGTTTGGAGCCAGTGATTAGGTCTAGGCTTTAGGAGTGCATAAGAAAATATAGAAAGGAGCTAGGTAATAGAAGGCCATGGTGTACATGGAATATTTTCAATGTAGTATAGAATAGAAAGTTTAGAAGAGACTGATGAGCATAAGAAAACATGAGTTCATTAGCTTTTAGAAGACATAAACACAACTTGAAAACCATATAAACAGAGCTTGAAATCAAGAATCTTGTCTATTTAAATGCAAGGTATCCATAGAAATAAGACAAAACATGTGGATAAATATTATTTAAGAATTAGAAAACAGATGGAAAGAAGAACAAACACCATGAACTCATTGGGCTAGAGCTCCTTAAACATAGTTGCAACTATCTCTGTATTGGTTGAGAAGATCATTACATGCAAGCCTCCTCCACAAAAGCCCAACCATTCTCTCTGAAAGAGAAATGATACATAAATATTCACTTAGACCACTTCCCCACCTTCAAGAGTGGAATTCCTAGGTGGTGGAACTGACTCCAAAATTCTCTCAACCAACAGGTGAGAGTGAGAAGGTGAAACTCAAACACTTCTTGGAGAGCTTGTTTAGGAGTTTTCTTCCTTAATGAGGCCTATTAAACATCAAAAACAACCTATCATGTACATGTATTCATACCTACATCACCTAACATCGAAAGAGGTGCCATTACATTAAGTGTTTTGACTTTGAACAAGTCAAACTGAAAGCTAGAAAATTTACATAGTGAAATTTACAATTAAAAACACAAGAAATTGCGGAAGCACAGTGCCGACTTTGAGCCCACTTTCAGGTGTCTTCTTGAGGTGCAAATGAATATCTGAGAGAATGATCAACTATATTTTCTAGTCTACTTTCTTGAACACCTTGAATTTTTGAAAATTACCCATGGAAAGGCCTTCAAAAATCCATTCTCCCAAGGTCACTCCAGGAGTGCAGCGCCTGTCAAAAAAGGGTTTAGAAAGATGATTTTTTGCCACTTTTTTCCATTTTTCTCAAAATCTAATCCTCCTCTAGAAAATCTGAAGAAATGGGTTTTTAGAGGATGCTAAGGTATTTCCAAAAATTCAATTTTTTTCTTGAAATGGGTGCCTAAGGAAAAATCGCAGCGCCAAGGCGCTACGCTCCTAGAACTGCTGATTTTTTGAAAATTAGGCCTCAAAATTTGCAAAAAACCAAAACTGATCAGAATTTCCTCAAAAATGGCCAAGATATGTAAAATAAGGCATGTTAAGCCCTCATAGATGCTTCAGCAAGCATCTCTAAGTTTCCTTCATCCTTTTGGTCCTTTTGGGCTTCTTTGATCTTGTTTTCAAACTGCTTGACCTTGACATTACAAATCATGTTTTGAGCTTGGTAATTGTGTGTCATGTGCCTTAGCAGTTGATTGTCTCTATTGGCTTTCTCTAGAATCTTCTCCAAATGTTCATTGACCCTGTTCATCCAATACTCTGTCTTGACTCACCTCTAAAGCAATTTTCTCCTCTAGCTCTAGCTCTTCATTGAGTAAAATTTGTTCTTCTTCTTCTTGTAATGCTTTCTTAAGCCCTTTAGTTCTTGGCCTTTTTCTCTTGCCTTTCCCTTGTGTTCATTCAGGCTCATTTGTCTCCATTATTGCTTATCCCTTGCCGACCTGCTGCAATAGTTTGGTTTTCTCTTTCTCCATGATCAATTGTTTTGCTTTCAATTGACTATTTTCCTGTTCTAGGAATGAGATGATGTATCTTTCTCTTTCCTTGTTGACTTTGAGTTCCTTGATCTAATAATATTTGTCTCTAATCGATTGCTACATGCTAAAAGACTCATCTTCTTCCTCTAAGTCAACAAACTCAAACTCATGGTCAACCATGTTCTTATCCTACACTAATGGTCCCTATTTTGCTTATGTAGAAGGCTTGGCCCCTTTCTCACCATGAGAAGCAAACATAATCCTCTTTCATCTCTTGGACATATTAGTCACCTCAGGTTGAGGTACTTTAGGAACCTCCTCTGATTTGTTTGATAACCCTACTTCCATAGGTTTTGCTGATGTGTCTTGGTGATGGCTTGGTGAAGTAATCTCATTTCATTTTTGAAACCTTAGATGATAGGAAAGGGGAAAAACAGTGAGGGATGAGTGAAAAATGAAATGATGGGTAGGTGGAATGGAAGAAATGGCAAGGGAAATTGTAGGAGGTGGATATGGAAAGTGATAAACTTATGAAAATGGAATGAAGTGGAATGAAGGAAAGGAGTATTTCTAAAAAATGAAAAATAGATTTTTTAGGAAAACTGTCCAAATTCTTTAGGAATGAGCTAGGGTTTCACTTTTAGTGAAGTAACTTAATGTTTTGAGGTTGGTTCAGTGTTTCATATAGCATATTAAACATGTGTATAGGTGTAGGACAAGATTTTACATGTTTAAAGTCAAGAAAACCAAATGACCATCATCAACCCTATCATCATTTGATGAGAAATTCACTAGAAACCCTAATTGAAGAAATATTTGGCTTGAATTCATCTTGAAAAACAAAAAGGTGAGTAATATGATGTACTTACTTGTGGATGAGCTTATGATTGCAAGAAAACATGAGAGAAAGCTTAAAAATTCAATTTAGTTGAGTTTCAGAAAAATTTGAGGTACTTTGGCCCAAGCGCAAAACCCAAGCACAACGCAGTGTTCCTGAGCCCAGCGATGGTAAATTTTTGCCAATTTTGCCTATGAAATCGAGTTTTTCTCACTTTTTGGAGGGAGATCTCGATGCAAAATGATGAATGAGACATAAATAAGAGAAGTTTGGGGATTTTTAGTTTATATAGGAAAATTAATTTCCATTATGAAAAGAAATGGGACCCACAAACCTTTGGAAAACTGATTTTTCACTTTTGAAAATAGAGTCACATTAGAAGGTTGAAACCTGGGTTGTATTTTCACTTTTTGAGCACTAGAACTTCTTCTTTTGGAGCCTTTCAAACTGAAATCATGATGAACTTGTGAAAAATCAACAAGTTAATGTCAAAGAGTTGTTTGTCATGCTCTATTCACTGTTGGATTTACATATGGTCATGATGGACCTTGGAAACGCTAATGACCTAATGAAAGACCTAAAACTGAATGGAATGATGATGATGATTGATATAAAAAGAAATTTCTTTTATTATGACACCTTCATGTGAATGAGATAGGTGACCAGCATAAGTGAATTTTCAAAAGACTTAACTCATTCCTAGACCAACTAAATAGTGACCAAATTTTACTGTGTAAACCTAGTTACATGATAAAATTTGATTTTGAGACTCCTTACAAGCTTAGTAAAAGCACAATTGATCCTGGTGATAGGCAAACGAGACTGACACTAACAGTTTCCATTTCCTTTTCGTTTGTCTTTGTCTCATGAATCATACAAATGTTTGGTTTCTCTTAAATTATTAAATCTTTCATTGCCTTAATTTTTTTCACACTTCCCATTCTTTTGCAATTCCAGGAGACTATATTCATTATCACTTGATGTTATGCGTAGAGGGTTCTTTCCCTCTGTTGGGGTGGGACTTTTTCTCCTTGTTGTTTTCCAAGAAAGTATCTAGAGTTTGTTGGGTGCCCAGAGCCATTTCCTTTGCCGCAACTTCATCTGTGATTTCTCTATTGGTTTTTCTACATGCCCTTTTAGGGTGGTTGAGAGAGGATAGGAGCTCTTTGGAGAGGTTACGAGTGATTATTCGATCGGGGAGGAGTGATGAGGGATTTGGGAGGGGATGGGAGAGGAAGGGGATGAATTAGATGAGAAGGGTAGAAGAGGAAGGGAGGAAGGGGGGGGGGGGGAGGGGATATCAGGGTCCGCAAGGGAGCCAAAGAGATTTAGAAACCAAGATTTGATAAGGGGGGAGGGATAAATATGGAGGGAGGGGTGCTGGAGGAGAGGGGGATCGTTAGATGGAATAGGCCTAGAAGGAGAGGGTGGAGGGGCAGAGGGGGTGGGAGGGGAGGTCGAGGAAGGGAGAATGGATACTGAAGAGGATTGGGAAGATGATTTGTTTATAGTCTTCTTCTTCTTTACTTGCTCCCATTTTGGTTCCTGATTTTCTATTTCTTCTATTTCCCATTTTTGGCACATCTATTTGCAAAATGAATGTATTCGTGACATAACTTGCATTTGAACTAAATTTGTTCATATTACAACTATTGGATGTGAACCAACTATCAACTTTGATCTTGACTACTTCTGGTAGTACTTTCCCCAAATCGACTTCCACACACATTCTTGTGCAGGCATGCATGTTTTCCTGTGGCTCACTTCTATCAATATATTTCCCCACTGCGTTTCCTATTTCTTTAACGGATTTGCCTCCCTAGCAATGTAGAGGAAGATGTGGGAGTCGTACTTGCACTGGCACTACATTCAGCACGTCCAAATCTAGATCGAAGTTTGGGGTCCATCTATTTAAATAAGGCCCTCTTGAGTCCATGCAATACGATCCATTTCTGAAGATTAAGTCTTTTCCTCTTTTGATTCAAAATGGAAGGTGAAGTAACCTCTTCCACAGAATCTGATCGATATTTTCCCCAAGATGGAGGAGGCTCAATTTCTTTCCACCCATTTGAGAATCGATGGGGTAAGGGCTAGATCCCAGTAAATTGGCCAACCAATCCACTCTCAGAAACAGAAAAAATTGCACGTCGAGGGAGGGAAGGGGGGAGGATAATTTCATGGATTTCATCAATCTTCTTCACAAACTTGGAAATTGAAGGCCTGTTTCGAGACGATCCAAGGGAGGAGATTAGAGAGGAAAAGGCTTTTGCATTTTCTCCCATCTGGGTTGAAGATTCAAAAAGTGTAGTAGGGATCAAACCACCCTCCAGAGGAGATTTTAGAAGGGCCATCATTGGCCGGCCATGGGATAGCGGGCCCCAGGAACAAGAGGCCCCGAGAACCAAGAGAGGAAGGCACGCGCAGGGTTTGAAAATGCCAAGGTGGGAAACTTAGGGTAGCACACAATTATTGCAACCCTATACTATTATACTATGTTAATTTTTTTATTGTTTATATATATATATTAATATATATATATATATAATATATATATATATATATACTATATATATATATATATATATATATATATATATTTATATATATATATATATATATATATATAGATATAGTTATTAATAAATACAAATAATAAATTTCTAATAGCCACATTAACACTATACATCTAATAATTATTAATGTGATTGATAAGTGTCTATCTCCTTATATCAAGGACATTGACTGATGTTGTTGTCTATGTGCTTCATATATGTTTATGAACTTATATCAACCACATTGGTAAATGTGGTTGTGCTAGTTTAACTAATAGTTACCCACAATTTTAAATGGTTCAGTTTGCCAGTCAAATCATGTTTCAATAATCACATGGAAACCTTGGCATATTTTTTAATTAATGGTCATCGAAAACCCTAAAGCCAACAATGGTTTCGTTGGCGGGTCGAGTCAGGGTTCAATAAAGCAGGGGCTAAATCGGTGGAAGATACGATAAAATTCCCATGACTTGCAACGTATTTTTTCATTCCCACTTGTAGACTCTTTCAACGTCACTAAAAATACCAGTGGCTTCAAAGAAATTCCCATATTTCTTATCAATAGAAACTTTTAATCGTCTTTTTTTAACCCTTAGAAATGACAAATAGAGTCGGCCTTTTGTCACATGGAATTGAAAGGCTGTGCAAATTCGTGATCATGATAATTTTGGGGGAAGAGATTGGCATTAATACTATTAATGTGAATAAAAAGTTAAAGCTATTTCCATGCCAAAACTCATCTCTTTTCACTATTACATAATATAAAGGATTTATAGATAATGTGATAACTATATCATAAGCCTTTTAGTATGGCTCAATATTCAAATGTCAAATCAATTTTGTTTAAAAAGCATATTTCCTTCCCTTTATGTTTAATAAAAATCAAAAACATAATTTCTATTTCCTGTTGTGCATACATACACTGGAAATAGTTAAGTTCAGATGGGTGGTGAGTTCATTATAAGAGAACATAACTAATCAATAGCCAAATAGACAATCTCATTACCCATCTCATACATATCATTATGTGCCACTTGCAGGAGCTCCTAAGCCTGACTCAATTGTTAAAGTTGATAATAACGAGGATTTATTGTCTCTTTTTGTTTACTTTTTTCTTTTTAATTGCAATCAATATATATAATTAATGAAGGTTCATTTAATTTTTAAAATGGTTAAATTGATTGGTTATTCCCATTTCTATATATATATAAAATCTGAAAAGAGTCGACTAACCTTGTAATTTACATTATCTTAGTTGAATTTCTTCAATTCGACTTTTAGCAAGCATAAAAGTACCTTGAAGGATTCATAACTTAGAACAAGGAGGGCTTCAAGGCAGCAAGTCCCTGCCTTGAGTCAATGCCTTGAGCGGGTTAATTGGGTGAAGTGTGTGAAGGTTCACTAGGTGAAGCGTGTGAACTTTGAGACTGATGTTCTATTCCCTTAACCTTTTCTCAGTCGAATAAGGGGTGATTAGAAATGTATAGATCGTGCTATAGAGATTACCATCACTGCTATCCTAGCCACACAAAAAAAAAACAATTTGCGGGAAGCTCCATGAACCATATCTCCATGCTAGATTGAATGCATTATACAAGCAAAGATAATGCATTTGTAATCATGGCATCAATTATCTCAATGATGAATTGAATGGAGTCAACATCATTACATTTAAGTAGCAGTGTTCATAGTCATGGTCCTAACCCATAGGACCCACCTAATCACCTCTAACGAGTCAGTATTTTTGTTACAGGGGCCTAAAACGACTATCTACAAATTACCCATGTATGTTATTTAGAAGAAGAAAAAGAATGTACCGGCATGATTGAAGGCTTATAACTAGATATTTCCATCGGCCAAGAAGTAAGGAACAAACCTTCTTGTCAAGGTAAGTTTTTTTCAATTTCTTTTAGTCTAGTCACACTCACTTCTAATTACGTTCTTAAGACAACTTTCCCTACTTGTCAACACACAATTAAGGGGAATATATCCATAAACCAACTTCCCAGAACTAAGACTATTTTGAACTAACCAAACCTAACTTGAAGGCTTAATAGTGACAAAAAGAGAGGAAATAAGTTGTTACGTTGAGTTACAAAGTGTGACAAAAAGAAGATACAAAGAGTGACAATGACAAATAGTTACAAATAGTGACAAAAGGAGGATGTTTGGAAAGAATTTGGGACATAGGATAGGAAGGTATATAGTCTAGGAACACCTCGCACAAGCCAATTAAATAAGCAATCAGTCTTTGTCATCAAGATCCAATCTTGCATCCCAACTATTCACATTAGCGATGGGCTTACACACGGAATCAGTGTTTCCCATTGTTTCTAGTCATGTTGAATGTCTATATTCCATTTCCTTTATTCCATCCATGAATGACAAAAGACAGAGCGTGCAATTGATCTTCGGGAGTTAGTGTTTTCTCTTTACGGTCAGTTGGGGAACTTATCTGTGATTCTATCCATCCATGGGCTTAGACTATCAGTAGTACTAGTGGATAAGATATTGTTGAATCAATAGTACTGGTGGATTATTTCCCTAAGTTTTATTAGTATGATGATGATTACGTTCTCCAAAAAGAAGCTAATCTTGCAGACAAATCAACAGGTGGTTTGTGGAAGGAGGAAGTTCACTTTCAGCAACTCGAATACAGTGACCAGTTGATGTATATCATCTATGGAAGTGAGGAGGAAAGTGCAACAAATTTTAAAGTAAGTGAAGGATGTTTGCCTTTTTGTTTTTCTTCATTTCAGTTAATCAGAGAAAACTTTCATGCAATCAGAAATCAACTGTCGACAAGTTTTTATCTGGACCATCTTGAGGGCATTGAAATCCTTGTTCAAGACTTCTCATATCTAGATTTGTAGCCATCGAATGCCATTGAATGTCAGGTTGTAGATGAAGACTCGGAAGCTAGAACATATGACCAAATGATGCAAGATGATGCCGTACCATTCTGTTTTGAATCATTTTAGTTTTTGAAGGGAAATTTGCATAGTATATCTTCAAATGAGCAACGTGTCGAAAATCATGCAATCTCATTTGAACCAATAGAAAATGGGTTGCAACAACCTTTTCAAGTTTTTCACAATGCAATAGCGGATGTGTTGGATGATGTCTACAGTCAAAGTCCTTTTCCATTAGCTAACTGTGAGCTTGAAATAAGTATTGATACAAACTTGATCCAGCAGCCGGTTGCTTTGTCATTTACAACAGGAGTCTTGTCACAAAGCTCAAATGAAAGTTTGCATTCATGGTCTGAGGAGAAGAAAAGTAATCCATTGGATGAGCTAAGCTCCAATGCACATGAATTTCAGGATCCATATGCAGTTTTTTTGGAGTCAGATAGAGAATCCATATTATTCAATGGATCTGTTTACAAGTTTTCATGGGAGTTTCCTTTCAGTAGTTCTCTCTTATTGTTCATAAGAAAGCACTTGCGAAGACTTCAAATAGCATCCAAAATGCTTACTTGGTTTCATTGGTTGTTTCGTTTCACTTGATCAGGTGATGAATGAAACAGTTACAGTAGCTTTTATTGAATAAGCTCCACTTCAAGTGTCTTTTCCAGTTTTTTAGTTGTGTTTTAGTATCGAGTCAATTTTTAGTTGAGTAAAAGTCAGTTTGTTTCGTCAAGTCGTCAGTTTTCAGTCATGCATTTCAGTTTGAGTTTTTGAATCCATGCCCAATGGATAAGGCTACTAGGTCTACGGTGTTCTTAGCACCTCCAAGGAGCTACCATCCCCATTGGAGCCAATGTTAGGGTCAGTGTTTCACACTACCTTCAGTGATCAAAATATGCTCTTTTGTATTTCATAGTACGAGTCCCATACTGATGAGTTTTCATTCCATTAGGTCATGGATTCACTGATGGTAGGGTTTTCTTCAAATTTTTCCCTCAAAACTGCACTTGCTGATCCTCTTTCATATATTTTAGTCATGGCTCATGTTCACTTTGCAATTCATTTCATTAGGTCTTAGGGTTTGATCTCATTAGGTTTTAGGGTCCCACCATGGTCAAATCCAATAATTACATGCCAATAATGATCAGCAAGGACATGAGGAGGCCAATAATGATTAGTAAAGCCATAATTTATCATATTCAAAGCCTAATGTTGTTCTCACCTCAAAACTTGTTTTAAGGTGAAAACATAGTATTTTGTTTTTATCTTCATTTCTTATGTAATTTTATGTTTCCATATGTAATATTGGTTCCGAGATGATCCTAAGCATCTGATGATGTTGCCAAGCACTTGCCACTGCAAAAATCAAGTCATCATGAGCACTAATTTACCTGCAAAAGCAAAAGAGAAACAAACACTAAAACCCTAAATTCCTCTCCCACTGAGTAGGGTAGGCTATGGGATCAGAGATATCTAAGTAGAGGAGGCATAAGGGATACCAGAAGCTATGAGTCCATTTCATATCATCAAACATTAGGTCTCCATCATTTGTTGAGAAGTCGTTCCAAGGAACAAGCCATTCACCACACAGAAGGGACGATTTTTCTTCAAACTGTGTTTGTGAGCAAGAAAAGATGGATTTGACAAAAATGAGAGATTTTTCCATCATTTACAAAAGAAGAAAAACCTATTTCATTTTTTACACAAGTTTCATGGTTTGGCAGAAATATAGAAAACATCATTTGCCTCAAGAGGGTTAATGTACCTCTGGAGTGACCTTGGTAAAATCAATTTTTCTCCTAGATGGAATAACCAAATGACTTGCTTAATGAGTCAAATGATAATTAGACACAAATCCATTTCCAATGAGCTATCATGAGCTCAATTTGTAGTTGAAGAGGACCTTCAAAAGTTGACTGCAACATCAGTATGAATTTTGGCAGCCTCATTCTACAAATTTTGAACAGTCTTGCGAGATTGAGCTTTTGACAAATCAAATGAACTCCAAATTGAAAAATTAAAGATTTCTGGAAAGAATACTCGACGGTGTTTCCAACAAGCTATCCCACGCCTAATTTGGACACTGGGAAGGTAGTCAAATTGTACCTTGAATGTGGCACTACGCTTTTGGCAGCGTGGCACTCCACTTTTGGTAGTGGCGCTATGCTTTTGGCAGAAGAGCTTAAGAACCCTCAAAACTTCAAGAAACTTCAAAATTTCTCTCTCTTACCTTCATTTCAAGTCATTTGACCTCCCTCACTTCAGTTTTGGTTTGCAAATCAAACTTTTAAGCATCATTTCCCATGGTAAATATGAAACCCTAAATGTACCCCTAGTATGCCTAAAACCCTAAACCCTCATTGTTCCTCCTATAACCTATCACTACAACTTTAAACTTTTTCCCTATCCCTTTATCCCTCTTCCCAAACGGAAATTTCTCAAACAAATCAAGCCCTCCCTTTCATTTTTATCATTCCTACTCCCTCGCTCATTTTCCAGCTGTCATGCGGAAAGAGTTATATTTGCGGACAAATCTAA
>APFE031385896.1:44772-57875 GCA_000404065.3 Pinus taeda
ACATAGGCCAAGGAGTACATGAAATAATTCATTAACAACAAATCATTGAGAAGAATGGACTTATTTGTATTAAGGAAACAAAAAAGGAACCATTACAACCTGAGCCTTGGTGTTGTGCAAGCTTCTCCCAGGGTCCAGCAAGAGATTTCCTCTACTTTGACAAGCTCACCCACTCCCAATATGGCAACAAGGAAGGATAGTGATCTCTCCTCACAAGTCAACAATGGAAGTCCTAATTCCAACAACATTTACCCTTTAGAATGTTCAGCTTTCAACCTCCCCTCCTTTGGCCCAAGGCCTGTATTTATAGTATTCTAGAGGAAGTTATTCAGTTCCAACATCAATGGGATACTCCCTCTTTGGATGGGGTAGCTCCTCTCTTGATGGGATAAGTTCCTCTATCATAGGGGTGCATGAACCATCTGAAGGCGCTCAATACATGTCAAACACTCTTCTAGAAGTTTCTAGAAGTGACCAC
Organism: Pinus taeda; assembly: GCA_000404065.3. Classification (NCBI taxonomy): domain Eukaryota; kingdom Viridiplantae; phylum Streptophyta; class Pinopsida; order Pinales; family Pinaceae; genus Pinus; species Pinus taeda. Next base: position 45,251 of record APFE031385896.1, read on the forward strand.
AAGTAACTTTTTAGAGATGAAACTCGCGCCTTTTGACCTTTACAGGGGTACGCACCCAACCTTTAGCATACAGAGCGTATCAGTACGCAGGTACAGTTTATTTGGAGTGCGTACACGCAGGTAAGGTAGAGAGAACCTGCGTACCCAGAGATAAACATGTTTTAAAGTGAATTTCTCTCTTTTTGAAGTTTGACATGAAGAGCAGAGGCATGGGGCTTGACAAAGAGGACAATATGGCTATTGATGGGGCCATAGAATTGCAGATAGTCAAGGCGACAAAATTCAGTGTAACACCAGCCCATAAGCTCATCTCCCATCCCCTCACTCCTAAATCACCCATACTCACTCCTTCCATACCTTCTCTAGGGGTACATAACTTCAAAACTTAGCAAACATGGACAAGGAAAACCTTCCAGTAGTGCTCAGGCGAAGACAAATGAGAAGGCCAAAGAGACTAGAACTACTGAGATACTGGTGTTCTTGACATATCAAAGATGGTCAAGGAAGTTGTTTGCAGTTTCCAGGCAAGTGTTTACGCCACAAGATGTGGAAGGGACCTTGCCTTCTTCATTAGTCCACAGGAAAATGTTATCTCCACAAGGTGCGGAAAGGGCTTTTCCTTCTACATCGACAAAACAGGTACAAGTTGAGCAGCTGAGAAAAGGCAAGGAAAAGGTACAATAAGATGACTTGGATGATGACCAAGAAAGGGAATTTTAGTTGGAGGAACATGATGATGAGCCTGAGCAGCATGACACTGGGATCATTAATCTAGAGGCTCAAGAGAGGGAAAATGTCAAAGATATCATTATTCAGGAGAAAGAAGCCCAAATACAAGCTTTGACGGACCACATAGAGAGAGATACGTTTGTCATCACTAACCTAGAGCAAGAAAACAAACAACTAAGTCATAAACAAGTCCTCATGGAACTTGAGCTACTGAAGACAAAGAGACAAAGTGACAAAGAGGATCATGTCACTTTGATTCCTATTAACCAAGAAATTGAATAAGATAGGGAAACTTGGCTTGAAAGCGCCAACCTACATCTTGAAGGGCTCATTGACAAGGCCAACCACGATAAGAAAATGCCTCGACATGTGGCATACCATTACATGGCTCGTAACAAAATTTGTAACATGAGAATCAGGAAGCTAAAAGCTAGGTTGACGAGAGCCTTAGAGGGAAAGAAGGAGCAATATAGATTGAAGATGTTGGATGAAGCCTCCCTAGACCATCAAATTAGTTTATGGTGGTGTTCCATGCCAAATTTGGGTAAATCTTGAGGAGGTTTTGCATTTTTGAAAATTTGAAATTCTTAACATAGAAAATTTTCCCAGAAGCGCAGGGCCACCGGTCTTGCGCTTTTTCCTGAGGCATCCATTAGATAAAAGGTTGACATTTTTGGATTTAGAATGGTGAGTACATGCACCCTAGCAATTTTTAGAAGTTTTGGAGCAGATCTGGTTCACCAAAAGGTCTAAAAACTACTAAAACATGACCTTTCTGCCTCTTTTTGGACACACGGAAGTAGTCTTAGGAGATTCACGTTTTGAAGGGGAAAATGACCTCCAACTTCAAAAATTCCAAGTGTTCCAAAAAATAGACTTGATGGCCTTTCCCATGAGCTATCATGTGCTCAATTGGGATGCCGGGAAGGCCTTCAAAAGTGACCTGAAAGTGGCGCTACGCTTCTGGCCAGTGGCGCTGCTCTTATAGCCTTTTTTGCTCAAGAAACCAAAATTCACCTATGTTGACTGTGAATTGGATTTCTCTCTCCTCATGGATGATTTCACTGATGTAATTGATGGCATGGAATGTAAATATAATGGTAAAATATTCTTAGAAGGTAGATTCATTAGGTAGAGGTGGTTTTGGAGCAAATGAATCAGTTTCCCTACTTATAGAGGCAAGTTGTTTGACTGCCTATATTCCTGGTTCTTGTTTGGAAATGGTTGAAACCACCCCACTTCTCATGGATTCGACCCCTAATGGTTAGGATGAGTGGTTTTTTTTGTATATATTACGTATTTTCTTTCTCATTTGCAAGGATTGGATACTCTTGGATGCTCTGAACTATATTGTACATCATTGTACGCAGTTTCACAAGGAAATTAATAGGAGTTGCAACTATTTTTATGGGATACTTGTGGTATGTTGTTTTTGCATAGTTTCTTCTTTGTTATCAGTTTTTTTGCATGTTTTATGTATGCCTCCATCTATTTCACTGCTTCTAATTGAATGATATCAAGATAGAAAGGTAGAATTCATTGTTTGCAGTGCTCTACCTTGGGAAATCATTCAGTACTCTATGTTTTCTATTGTTTGAGTAGGATCCATGATTGTCTCATGCCCTCCTTAGCTCCTCACCAGTCTTAGACATCTCACCTCACTAAATTCATGTGTTAAAACCTCTACCTACCTTGCCCCCATAGAACACCTGCATTCTGACCTAATTTCTTAGACCTACAACTGCCCAACTCCATCTGATCCATAAAACCCAACAAATTCAATCAAAATCCTCTAAGCTAATATAACTAGCCTAAAATCCCTATTTGATCCAGTCACCTTGAGTGAGATCCTAAAGGAGAGAGCCCTCTCCCGACCTTGTAGGGCTAGCTACAAGGTTAAGCTTGGTTTGTGGTTACCCTGGAAATTGCCTTCCTTCAGCTTGAGGCAAATCTAGGTTATAACATAGTGGCAACCATACTGGGGAATCATAGTTTTATGTTCCTCAGCAAAATGTATCAAGTTTAGATCTGATTGTTGATGGTGAACAAAAATCAGACACCAGAAGGCTGAAATCATTCACCTGGTGACTCCAAATCAATTTCGAGATCAGATCCAAGGACTCCACTGGAGGATGAACCTGACCAGCAGAAACATGAAAGGACAACATGGAAAGGTCAAGTATTAAAGTTGGAATTTCATCCAAGACATTATGTTCTGTGTTATAAATTATTTATTCTCTTTTCCCGTGAATGTCAAGAATTCTTTACAAAGTATACTATATTTGATACAAGATCCTAGACCTGCATTTGAATCTTGCCCTTTGAATATTGCAAAATATTCACATGCCCTTGATCTCGATCAAGACCCTTCTTCCGAATCTTATGATGACTATCTTCAAACTGATGAGCCTCAAGATGCCAAGACTGATTCTAGAACTTTTGTATATACCCCTATACCTTGTAAAATTCTAGATAGATACAAGCCTCTGATTTTACCTCCTATATCCCATGCTTTCCCTAAAAATCATTTCCTATATCTACCAAGATTTGATGGTGAATGTGACAACATCACTGTTGAGAGACATGTATTGAATTTTCAGTCTCTTCTTGACCTTTATGAAGTTGATGGAGAAGATGTCAGTGTTAGGATTTTTTCTCTTTCTTTGCAAGGCAAAGTCAAGGGTTGGTTCAAAACCCTAACTGATGAGAGCATCTCAGATTTCCAACCGTTCATCAAAGTCTTCCTCGACAAGTGGGTGGTAAAAAAAAAACCCTTCTTGATTCTAGAAGAGTACAACTAGCTGAAAAGACTGCCAGGGGAGATAGTACAACAGTTTTCTACCAGGTTTAACCAAGTCTATTTTCCGATGCTTGCTAACATCAGATCTCCTCATGGATTCGCTCTCTTACACTACGTGGAAGCCTTTGATCCGGAAATGGAGTTTCAACTGAGGGAAAGGAAACTTGTAACACTTGAAGAGATGAAAAACAGTGCAGTAGATGTAGAGGCTAATCTGCTGATCAGAAGGGAAAAGTTGAAGGAAGAAGAGATGAAGAATATAGATCCAGAAGAATCGACATATTTAGAGGTAAAGCTCGACATTTTAGTAAGTGCAGGGGAATAGATGATGCAAAAGATCACCAAAAGCAATGAGTATGATGTTCAAGACCATGGCTCGCTGATTGAAGAAGAACAAGTGGCTGATCCAAAACATTTTCTTTCTTATCCCAGTTGTCATAGATATGATATTGATTGTTTTATAGATCATCTTGGAGAATAGATCTGTTGATATTACATGTATGCTTCATGATGTGTCTTTTACTGATGATTTCCCTAAGTTTGATCAGTATGATGATGATTATGTTCTCCAAACAAAAGTTAATCTTGCAGACGAATCAACAGCTGATTTGTGGAAGGAGGAAGTTCACTTTCAGCAACTCGAATACAGTGACCAGCTGATGTATATCATCTATGGAAGTGAGGAGGAAAGTGCAGGAAATTTTGAAGTAAGTGAAGGATCTTTTCCTTTTCCTTTTTCTTCATTTCAGTTCATCAAAGACAACTTTCATGCAATCAGAAATCAATTGTCGACAAGTTTTGATCTGGACCATCTTGAGGGCAATGAAATCCTTGTTCAAGACTTCTCATATCTAGATTTGCAGCCACCAAATTCCATTGAATGTCAGGTTGTAGATGAAGACTTGGAAGCTGGAACATATGACCAAATGATGCAAGATGATGTCGTACCATTCTATTTTGAATCATTTCAGTTTTTGAAGGGAAATTTTCATAGTATATCTTCAAATTAGCAACCTATCGAAAATCATGCAATCTCATTGGAACCAATAGAAAATGGGTTGCAACAACCTTTTCAAGTTTTTTACGATCCAATAGCTGATGTGTTGGATGATGTCTATAGTCAAAGTCCTTCTCCATTAGCTAATTGTGAGCTTGAAACAATTATTGATACAAACTTGATCCGACAGTCGGCTTCTTTGTCGTTTTCAGCAGGAGTCTCGTCACAAAGCTCAGATGAAAGTTTGCATTCATGGTACGAGGAGAAGGAAAGTAATCCATTGGATGAGCTACGCTCTAGTGCACATGAATTTCAAGATCCTTATGGAGTATTTTTTGAGTCGGATAGAGAATCCATATTATTCAACGGATCTATTTACAAGTTTTCATGGGAGTTACCTTTCAGTAGTTCTCTCTTGTTGTTCATAAGAAAGCACTTGCAGAGAATTCAAATAGTAGCCAGAATGCTTACTTGGTTGCATTGGTTGTTTCATTTCACTTGATCAGGTGATGAATGAAATAGTTAGAGTAGTTTTTATTGAATATTCTCCACTTCGAGTGTCTTTTCCAGTTTGTTATTTGTGTTTTAGTATCGAGTCAGTTTTTAGTTGAGTAAAAGTTAGCTAGTCTCGTCAAGTCCTTAGTTTTTAGTCATGCATTTCAGTTTGAGTTTTTGACTCCATACCCAATGGATAAGGCTACTAGGTCTACGGTGTTCTTGGCACCTCCAAGGAGCTACCATCCCCATTGGAGCCAATGTTAGTGTTAGTGTTTCACACTACCATTAGTGATCAAAATCTGCTCTTTTGCATTTCATAGTAGGAGTCCCATATTGATGCGTTTACATTCCATTAGGTCATGGATTCACTGATGGTAGGGTTTTCTTCAAACTTTTCCCTCAAAAATGCACTTGCTGATCCTCTTTCATATATTTTAGTCATGGCTCGTGTTCACTTTGCAATTCATTTCATTAGGTCTTAGGGTTTGGTCTCATTAGTTTTTAGGGTCCCACCATGGTCAAATCAAATAATTACATGCCAATAATGATTAGCAAGGACATGAGGAGGCCAATAATGATTGGTAAAGCCATAATTTTTCATATTCAAAGCCTAATGTAGTTCTCACCTCAAAACTTGTTTTGAGGTGAAAATAGAGTATTTTGTTTTTATCTTCATTTCTTATGTAATTTTATGTTTCCATATGTAATATTGGTTCCCAGATGCTCCTCATCATCTAATGATGTTGCCAAGCACCTTCCACTGCAAAACTCAAGTCATCATGAGCACCAATTCAGCTACAAAAGCAAAAGAGAAACAAGCACTAAAACCCTAAATTCCTCTCCCACTGAGCTAGGGTTGGCTACGGGGTCGGAGATATCTTAGCAGAGGAGGCATAAGGGATATCAAAAGGTATGAGGCCATTTCATATCATCAAACATCAGTTCTCCATCATTTGTCGAGAAGTTGTTCCAAGGAACAAGCCATTCACCACACAAAAGGGGCGGTTTTTCTTCAAACTATGTTTTTGAGAAAGAAAGGATGGATTTGAAAAAAATGAGAGAGGTTTTTGTCCGAAATTTACCCAAGAAGAAAAAAATCTTTCATTTTTTACACAGGTTTCACGGTTTGGGATAAATGTCGAAAACATCATTTGCCTCAAGAGCATTATTGCACCTCTGGAGTGACCTTGGTAAAATCAAATTTTCTCCTAGATGGAATGACCAAATGACTTTCTTGATGAGTCAACTGTTAATTAGACACAAATATATTTCCAATGAGCTATCATGAGCTCAATTTGGATTTGAGGAAGACCTTCAAAAGTTGACTACAACAGCACTATGCATTTTGGTAGCCTCATTCTGCACATTTTGAACAGTCCTCGGAGATTGAGCCTTTGACAGGGACAATCAACTCCAAATTGAAAAATTCAAGACGTTCCAGAAATTAGACATGACGATATTTCCAATGAGCTATCCCACACCTAATTTGGACACCGGGAACGTAGTCAAAATGTGTCTTGAAGGTGGCACTACGCTTTTGGCAGAAAAGCTTAAAAACCCTCAAAACTTCAAGAAACTTAAAAAATTCTCTCTCTTACCTTCATTTCAAGTAATTTGACCTCCCTCACTTTAGTTTGGGTTTGAAAATCATACTTTTAAGCATCATTTCCCATGGTAAATATGAAACCCTAAATTTTCCCCTAGTATGCCTAAAACCCTAAACCCTCATTATTCCTCCTTTCACCTATCACTACAACTCTAAACTCTTTCCCTGTCCCTATTTCCATATCCCTTTATCCCTCTTCCCAAATGGAAATTTCTCAAACAAATCAAGCCCTCCCTTCCATTTTTATCATTCCTACTTCCTCACTCATTTTCCAGCCCATAAGCTCATCTCCCATCCCCTCACTCCTAAATCACCCATGCTCACTCCTTCATTACCTTCTCTAGGGGTACATAACTTCAAAACTTAGAAAACATGGCCAAGGAAAACCTTCTAGCAGTGCTCAGGTGAAGACAAATGAGAAGGCCAAAGGGACTAGAACTGTTGAGATATCGATGTTCTTGTCATATCAAAGATGGTCAAGGAAGTTGTTTGCAACTGCCAGGCAAGTGTTTACTCCACAAGATGTGGAAGGTACCTTGATTTCTTCATCAGTCCACGGGAAAATCTTATCTCCACAAGGTGTGGAAGGGGCTTTGCCTTCTTCATCGACAAAACAGGTACAGGTTGAGCAAAGGCAAGGAAAAGGTACAAGAAGATGACTTGGATGATGACCAATAAAGGGAATATCAGTTGGAGGAGCATGATGATGAGCCCGAGCAACATGACAATGAAATCATTGTTCTAGAGACTCAAGAGAAGGAAAATGTCAAATATGTAATTATTTAGGAGGAAGAAGCCCAAATACAAGCTTTGACAAACCACCTAGAGAGAGCTAAGTTTGTCATCACTTACCTGGAGTAAGAAAACAAACAGTTAAGTCATAAACAGGTTCTCATGGAACTTGAGCTACTAAAGACAAAGAGACAAAGTGACAAAGAGGATCATGTCACTTTGACTCCTATTGAGTAAGAAATTGAAAAATATAGGGAAACTTGGCTTGAAATAGTCAACCTAAATCTTGAAAGGCTCATTGACAAGGCCAATAGGGATAAGAAAATGCTCCGACACATGGCATACCATTACATGGCTCGTAAAAAAATTTGTAACATAAGGATCAAGAAGCTAAAAGCTAGGTTGAGGAGAGCCTTGGAGTGCAACAAAGACCAAGATAGATTCAAGATGTTGGCTGAAGCCTCCCTAGGCCATTAAAGCGGTTGATGGTGGTGTTCCATGCCAAATTTGGTCAAATTTTGAGGTGTTTTTGCATCTTTGAAATTTTGAAATTCTTAACACAGAAAATTTGGCAATGGCACTGCGCTTTTTCTTGAGGCATCCACTAGAGAAAAGATTGACATTTTTGGATTCATAATGATGAGGAAATGCACCCTAGCAATTTTCAGAAGTTTTAGAGCATATCTGGTTCACCAAAAGGTCAAAAAACTACCAAAAATGACCTTTCTGCCTCTTTTTGGACACACAGAAGTAGTCTTGGTACATTCACATTTTGAGGGGGAAAGTGACCTCCAAATTCCAAACGTATAGGTGTTCTTGCAACTAGACTTGAATACCTTTCCCATGAGCTATCATGGGCTCAATTTGGATACAAGGAAGGCCTCCAAAAGTGACCTGAAAGTGGTGCTACGCTTCTGGCCAGTGGCGCTGTGCTTATGGCCCTTTTTGCTCAAGAAACCAAAATTCACCTATTTTGACTATGAATTGGATTTCTCTCTCCTCATGGATGATTTCAATGATGTAATTGATGGCATGGCATGCAAATGTAATGGTAAAATAGTCTTATAAGTTAGATTCATTAGTTAGAGGTGGTTTTGGAGCAAATGAATTAGTTTCCCTACTTATAGAGGCAAGTTGTTTGATTGCTTGTATTCCTTGTACTTGTTTGGAAATGGTTGAAGCCACCCCTCTTCTCATGGATTCGACCCTTGATGGTTAGTATCAGTGATTTTTTTGTCTATATTATTCATTTCCTTTCTCATTTGCAGGGGTTGGATACTCTTGGATGCTCTGAACTATATTGTACATCATTGTAAGTAGTTTGGCAAGGAAATTAATAAGAGTTTCAGCTATTTTTATGGGATACCTGTGGTATGGTGTTTTTGCATAGTTTCTTCTTTTTTGTCAGTTTGTTTGCATGTTTTATGTATGCCATCATCTATTTGACTGCTTCTAATTGAATGATATCAAGATAGAAAGGTAGAATTCATTGTTTGCAGTGCTCTACCTTGGGAAATTATTCAATACTCTATGTTTTCTGTTGTTTGAGTAGGATCCATGATTGTATCATGCCCTCCTTAGCTCCTCACTGGTCTTAGACATCTCACCTCACTACATTTCATGTGTTGAAACCTCTATCTACCTTGCCCCATAGAACACCCTGAATTCTGACCTAATTTCCCGAACCTAAAAAGGCCTAGCTCCATCTGATCCACAAAACCCAACAAATTCAATTAAAATTCTCTGAGCTACTATACCTAGCCTAAAATCCCTATCTGATCCAGTCTCCTTGAATGAGAAACTAAAGGATATAGTCCTCTCCCGACCTTGTAGGGCTAGCTATGAGGTTAAGATTGGTTTGTCGTTACCCTAGAAATTGCCTTCCTTTAGCCTGAGGCAAATCTAGGTGATAACATAGTGGCGACCATACTGGGGAATCGTAGTTTTATGTTCCTCAGCAAGATGTATCAAGCTTAGATCTGATTTTTGATGGTGAACAATGATCAGACACCGGAAGGGTGAAATCATTCACCTGGTGACTCCAAATCAATTTCGAGATCAGATCCAAGGACTCGACTGGAGGATGAACCTGACCAACAGAAAGATCAGGTATTCAAGTTGGAATTTCATCCAAGATATTATGTTCTTTGTTATAAATTATTTCTTCTCTTTTCCCAAGAATGTCAAGAAGGCTTTACAAAGTATACTGTATTTGAGACAAGACCTTAGACCTGCATTTGATTCTTTCTCTTTGAAGATTGTGAAATATTCACATGCCTTTGATCTCGATCAAGACCCTTCTTCCGAATCTTATGATGACTTTCTTCAAACTGATGAGCCTCAAGAGAACACGATTGATTCTACAACTTTTGTATATACCCCTATACCTTGTAAAATCCCAGATAGATACAAGCCTCTGATTTTACCTCCTATATCCCATGCTTTCCCTAAAAATCATTACCTATATCTACCAAGATTTGATGGTGAATGTGACAACATCACTACTGAGAAACATGTACTGAATTTTAAGTCTTTTCTTGACCTTTATGAATTTGATGAAGAACATGTCAGTGTTAGGCTTTTTGCTCTTTCTTTGCAAGGCAAAGTCAAGAGTTGGTTCAAAACCTTGCCTGATGCGAGCATCTCAAATTTATAGCAGTTCGTCAAAGTTTTCCTCGACAAGTGGGTGGTCAAAAGAAACCCTTTCTTGATTCTATAAGAGTACAACCAGTTGAAAAGACTGCTAGGGGAGACAATACAACAATTTTCTACCAGGTTTAACCAAGTCTATTTTTCGATGCTTGCTAACATCAGATCCCCTCCTGGATTTGCTCTCTTACACTACCGGGAAGCCTTTGATCCGGAAATGGAGTTTCAGTTGAGGGAAAGGAAACTTGTAACACTTGAAGAGATGCAAAACAATGTAGTAGATGTAGAGGCTCTTCTATTGATCATAAGGGAAAAGTTTAAGGAAGAAGAGATGAAGAATATAGATCCAGAAGAATCGACAACTTTAGAGGTAAAGCTCGACATTTTAGTAAGTGCAGTGGAAGAGATGTTGCAAAATATCACCAAAAGGAAGGAGTATTATGTTCAAGACCATGGCTCACTGATTGAAGAAGAACAAGTGGCTGATCCAAAACACTTTCTTTCTTATCCCAGTTGTCATAGATCTGATAATGCTTGTTTTATAGATCATCTTGGATGAGAGAGATCTGTTGATATGACATGTATTCTTGATGATGTGTTTTATACTGATGATTTCCCTAAGTTTGATCAATATGATGATGATTACGTTCTCCAAACATAAGCTAATCTTGCAGATGAATCAACAGTTGGTTTGTGGAAAGAGGAAGTTCACTTTCAGCTTCTCGAACATGGTGACTAGCCGATGTATATCATCTATGGAAATGAGGAGAAAAGTGCAGCAAATTTTGAAGTAAGTGAAGGATCTTTGCCTTTTTCTTTTTCTTTGTTTAAGTTCATCAGAGACAACTTTCATGCAATCAGAAATCAATCGTCGACAAGTTTTGATCTAGACCATCTTGAGGGCAATGAAATCCTTGTTGAAGACTTCTCATATCTAGATTTGTAGCCACTGAATTCCATTGAATGTGAGGTTGTAGATGAAGACTTGGAAGTTGGAACATATGACCCAATGATGCAAGATGATGTTGTACCATTCTATTTTGAATCATTTCAGTTTTTGAAGGGAAATTTTCATAGTATATCTTCAAATGAGCAGCTGTTGAAAATCATGCAATCTCATTCGAACCAACAGAAAAGGGGTTACAACATCCTTTTCAAGTTTTTCACAATCCAATAGTTGATGTGTTGGATGATGTCTATAGTCAAAGTCCTTCTCCATTAGCTAACTTTGAGCTTGAAACAAGTATTGATACAAACTTGATCCGGCAGCGAGTTGCTTTGTCATTTACAGCAGGAGTCTTGTCACAAAGCCCAGATGAAAGTTTTCATTCATGGTACAAGGAGAAGAAAATTAATCCATTGGATGAGCTAAGCTCCAGTGCACATGAATTTCAAGATCCTTATGCAGTATTTTTGGAGTTGGATAGAGAATCCATATTATTCAATGGATCTTTTTACAAATTTTCATGGGAGTTGCCTTTTAGTAGTTATCTCTTGTTGTTCATAAGAAAGCACTTGCGGAGAATTGAAATAGCAACGAGAATTATTACTTGGTTACATTGGTTGTTTAATTTCACTTGATCAGGTGATGAATGAAACAATTAGAGTATGTTTTATTGAATAAGCTCCACTTCGAGCGTCTTTTCCAGTTTGTTAGTTATGCTTTAGTATCGAGTCGGTTTTTAGTTGAGTAAAAGTCAGTTTGTGTCATCGAGTCGTCAGTTTTCAGTCATGCATTTCAGTTTGAGTTTTTGACTCCATACCCAATAGATAAGGCTACTAGGTCTACAGTGTTCTTGGCACCTCCAAGGAGCTACCATCCCCATTGGAGCCAATGTTAGTGTCAGTGTTTCACACTGCCATCAGTGATCAAAATCTGCTCTTTTGCATTTCATAGTAGGAGTCCCATACTGATGAGTTTGCATTCCATTAGGTCATGGATGCTAATCCTCTTTCATATATTTTAGTCATGGTTCATATTCACTTTGCTATTCGTTTCATTAGGTCTTAGGATTTGGTCTCATTAGGTTTTAGGGTCCCACCATGATCAAATCCAATAATTACATGCCAATAATGATCAACAAGGACATGAGGAGGCCAATAATGATTGGTAAAGCCATAACTTATCATATTCAAAGCCTAATGTAGTTCTCACCTCAAAACTTGTTTTGAGGTGAAAATAGAGTATTTTGTTTTTATCTTCATTGCTTATGTAATTTTATAACAATGTAAACTTTGAAACGGGAACAATAAACTCAAAACGGGAACTCTAGCCCAAAAACCCCAAAAAAACATCAAAAACAGTGCTAAAAACGAAAAGTGTGTATACTGGAATGATGTTTTTTTTTTTAAGGTGCCAATTTTGAACGTGTTTTAAAAATGGCGGTGACTACGAAATTTTCGTGCAAAATGAAGTGATGCTACTGGAATAAGGTTTTTTTTTTAGGGTCAATTTTCAAACTTTTTAAAAAATGCTAATAAAACCAAATTTTTATGTCTCAAACAAAGTTAATTTTTGAGGAAAAAACACATTAATGTTTCTGGTAGAATATCATTTTTCTTTCCTAAGTATAAATTTAACATGTTTTCAACCACACCATGCTAGATACAAAAG
>APFE031385897.1:0-13173 GCA_000404065.3 Pinus taeda
GGATCTAAAAAGGTTCAAAATGATGGAAACCAAAATTAATCAAAACTTGAAAAGCAAATTTCCCCTTAGATCAATGAGTTAGTTTACCTAGCTTCTTCTTCAGACTACTAACTTCTTTCTTCAAAGCCTTGTTTTCTGCTCTTAGGCTTGTGTTTAGCTGTTTCATGGTCTTTGCTTGCTTAAGAGCTGGCACTGTCCACAAATATGCATTAGACACTGATTCAGTTTGGCCCATTAGACTTGTACTGCCTTTTAGCACAGCCTTTCTATAATTAGTATATTTCACTGCCCTTTCTTTAGAAACATTTTTAATCTGAGCCACTTCATCCCAAAATCCTTTATGAAAATTGAAAATTGTTGCATCTGTTGCAGAATTCACACCATCTAAACCACAATTCACAGCGTCTCTTACGAAAGAAGTAATAACAATTTCCTCTTTTAAAACCCATTTCAACCTTTTATCACCAGAATTACATTTACTATGACATGGCCCAGCTTCGTTTTTAGTTCATCAAGAGATTGTATCTCCAACCACTTTGGTCGTTCATGAAGTCTGAAGAGGCCAAATAGGTTTGAACCACATACTGTGGCCCTTGAAATCTGTTGAGTAGAATTTCTATCTGGGATTTCAAGACTGTTTATAAAAAGTTCATACAAACCCATTCCAAAGATAAGCATGACCGTGTCCATTAGATATACATCAACAGCTTCTACAAGTAGCAAAATTACTTTCTCAGATCCATGATGATAAATGTATGACTGAAAATACTCCTTGAAGGAATCAAGCACAAACGCACATCCCTTAAGGAAGCATAGCATTGAGCCTGCGAGTGAACCTGCAACTGCCATTAATGTCAGAAAACGACAGTTGAAAATTGCCTTCTCAATAAATTCTTCGACCTTCTCAGACGTCTTCGGGACCGTCTCATCCTGGACTGAAACTCCATTATCGGAATTCAATTCAGTATTGACTGAAGGGGACAGTGCAGTTTTGACACCAACTTTAAAATTCTCGTGCCTCGATCCACTATTTACAAATCCCTGGTAACCCCCATTGCTTGAACCTTCATTTTTACAACTTTTCTGATCAATCCGAAGTCTGCGGATGATTTTTTCGCGATCCCATGAGCGATCCAGTACCTTGGGAACCACCACCCAATGAAATTATCTTAACCCCGCCGGGTAGCTTACGAGGGGTTTTAAGGTTGTATGAGCTTTTGAAGCATACTTCAACGCTTGTCGAAAATGGATTCAGGCTCATAAACCCCGTTACCGCCCTGGAAGTTTCCGAAGCTCCGCAGCGAGCTTCTTCAATTCTTATGAAGAGAATTACATTGATTTAGACAGGGAAACTGCATCTTAAAGCCTACTTGTACCATTTGGGGATCGTTACGATGCTCGAGAAATGGACCAGAAAATCTTCAGCGGCGATCTTCATGATTTTATTTGCATGTTATCGCTGGAGGTTGAGGTCAATGGGGGAATCTCAAGTGCACTAATGTTGGTGTATTGACATCTTCGATACTTCCATGACCTAACTGCCCATTCAATCCTTTTCCCCAAGTGTAGATTTCCGCTTTTGAGGTCAAAAACAACTTACATGAACTTTGAGGCTTCGAGATTCAGAATTGATGACAAGCATACACGCAGGAGCTTGATAGTATGCCACCTGTAAAATACATCCACCGCATACCTATTTTGCATGACAGTTGCTATGGATTCGAACAAATCCCCAATTTTGTAGCGCAGCCTAAAACATGTTGCACTGCGAAATCACAAAAAGGCCTTATGCGCTGCGGAAACACTTCAAAATTATCACATGAGCTACAAAATAACCTAACAAACTTTGTGACACATTGTAACTCATGTACAGTTTCACACATGGCTATGAGACGGGGATGACTGAGAATGACCAGTGATGGGTGAGAATACATAGTTGACTCAAGACTTTAAGGCAAACAAAAATTCAAACTTAGACTAGCACCGACCTTTACCATCAAACAAATGTAAGACATTTGGCATTGAAATTTTGTCAGGGATAACACATACAATACCATGGATCATTACCATGGTTCCCTCATATCATCGACTAATACCATGAGCCCATTACATTATTACTAACTACTTGTGGTCCCTTACATGATATGGGTGAACCACCTTATTTATTACTATGGCCCATTCCATTATTACATTATTACCATGGGTACCTCCCTTGGTAGCCCATATTATCCCCCCTAGGTATATAACAATACATGCTCTCTTGTTTCTTGTTAATGAGTGAACCACCTTGTGAGCTTGAATTATATTGTCTAGAATTTCTCTGCCTTCTACATACCCAGTTTGTTCCCCCGAGACAAGCGTGGGCAACAGGGGTTGGAGTCTGTTAGCCACAACCTTGGAAATTATCTTGTAGACAACATTGCATAAAGCGATGGGCCTATATCTCTCTGGCATTTGAGCATTATCCCGCTTTGGAATAAGGGAAATAAAGGAGGTACTGAGAGCTTTCAAAATGGTCTTGTTCCGCATGGAATCTTCTGCTATCTCTACAATATCCCTTTTTACAATATTCGAGAAATCTTTGAAGAAAACCACATTGAATCCATTCGGACCTGGTGCCTTGCCATTTTGCATTTCCTTGAGGACTTCACTGACCTCCTTTTCAGTTACAGGTCTGTTGAGATTACAATTATCCTCTCTGGATACTAGTTTAGGGATATGTGTCGAGTGATAAAAAGGTGTCTTTTTAACTCCTAATTACCTCACACTAATTGTCAACCTAGGGACGAGTTTTTATTTCAAGAGTGTACTCAGTCTGAGGTGGCTATTTACTCAAGAGTAATGTTATGAAAGATGTAGTACAATGCTCAAAATACAAGAGTAAATGGATGCTCAAAATGAGATTTACTTATAGAAAGGCACGCCAAGACATGCATTCAGAAAACTACAACAAATGATCAATCAAGGGTACAGTAACAGAAACTCATCCCTTTGTAAACTGATGTAGCTGAAAATAATCAAGGAACAGATCATCAATCTGGGAACTAGACAACAAATGTCAATGCCCACTACAGTTTCAGATCGTTCCTCACACCAAAGAAAAGATAATGCGAATAATAGGAAATGGAACAACATCTAGGAAATGTAACAACAACTGAATTCAATAAGCAACAACACCTTAGTCTACAAGAATAAATGCAAAAATCATGTTCTACAGAAATCAAATGGAAATCCCCTATCTTTAAATATGAATCGAATAGCACACAATAAATAGAACAACACTAATTAATGATAGAATATGGAACAACGCTTGAAAGCCAAATACAAATGCATAATAACTTAACACACGACACACCTTAATAGTAATCTAATTTGGTAATCCAATTATCAGTCTTAGTTATAAAGAATACGACTATATTTGTAATGGAACAACAACGTCAATAGATTCAACAATCGCAAGGAAATATAATCTCTAAGATAAATTCAGTAATACCAATTAAAGAGTGTTACAACACAGATACGCTGTAATTGGACAACAATACATTCTGTAAGGATCAACAATGTTATATCAATGATTAAAAGAACATCAATGCGTTACCAAGTCAAGATGAATCAATACGACATTCCTATCATAGAGAACGATATTACTCAATTGAACATAAATCAGATATAAGAGAACCGTGATGTAAAATAATAGAACATCCCAGATTACTGAATAAAACTGACAAGCAAAACCAAGCATAAACCAAAAAGATAATAAACAATAGTAGCACAATCCACCAGAGGCTGGGCCCTTAGCTGCCAGCAGATGCTTCTAGGCTACTTCAGATGAGAGGAATGAACAGCAACTCCCAAATCATATATTAATCATCAAATTGTGAAATCATTACAATAGCAAAATCTTGAGAATTACAACATGCAACAATCCTTTCTTCCTCCTATCCTATCATGAATTCTTAATTCTAAATCTCTAATTCGAAATCCTCAATTCTCCATCTTCATTTTTCCATCCCCATCTCTGATCTCTGTTTTCATTTAAATAGAGAGAGATCAGAGAGAAGTTACAATAGAGATAATTATAACATGATTTCTGTTACAAAATTGGATTGATTTCAACCAATTGATCAACAAGAAAATATATTTCCATCTATCTTTCAACAAGAGCAAGGCGAATTTGGCTTTGCAGCTGAGATTTGGAGGACGACCGCAACAACAAATCTGAGAAAATCGTGCTCAAAGAACCCTGCGTTTCTCTCAGTACAAGCTGAATTTGGGCAAACCGTTCTTTACAAAAGTTAATTGGGTCCGTTCTGGACCAAACCCATGTTCCAAATTTTCCAAATTCTTCTTCATTTGCTCAGAAGCTCAACCGCAAAACTTTCACTTCTTATTCTAGTGAATTTCTGAGTTGGCACATTTAATGGTCAAATCTTCAATCTAGAAATTATTTTGGAGGTTAAAAATGGTGAATAATGTTACAACTAATTTATTGAAACTATCATTGATAAAATCATTCATAATCATCAATTTATTAGAAATAAAGGAAGATAAATAATATTCATCCATAAGAGCATAAATAATTTATAAAATGGATTTAAATGATAAATTATAACAAATGATATAATAGAGAAGAGTAAAAATGGATGAAATAAGTGTTACAAAGTGGTTGTATTCATGGCCCAACAATATGTTTAATTAAGTCCTTAATGAAAGGTTCTCTTCTTGAAAAGTTTTCCTTGGAAATGTCACGAAAGTGCTTTACTAACACTGCATCTATCTCCTCATGGGATTAATGAATTTGGCCACCCTCGTCCTTGATCGAAGAGATTCTGTTGTGAGTTCTGTTTGTGATGGTAGATCTATGGAAAAATTTAGTATTACGTTCTCCTTGTTATTACATTCTCCTTGTTTTAGCCATAGAACCCTAGATTTTTGTTTCCAAAATATTTCTTCTTGTTTACACAACATTTCCCATTCTTGGTGATATGTCTCTGCTAGATCATTTTTGTTTTTATCAAAGCCATCCTTGATCAAAGCTTGATTGAGCTCTAGTATTTTGTTTTCCACAATTTTCTTACTTGTGAAAATATTGCTAAATTACTTCTTGTTCCAATCCTTCAGCTTCAGCTTGATGTGTTTTATTCTTTCATGTACCATGAACATAGTAGATCGCTGAATCTGCAGGTCTTCAGCCCACCATTTTTCAATGTTGTTGATGAATTCATGGTGTGAAAGCCATATATTTTCAAACCTAAACGGTTTGTTTCTTGGGGTGCCAATGCCCTTGATCTCGATTTGAATCGGTGATGCCAGGCTAGCCTGCAATACCTATCACCTCATGCAAGTCAAGCCTGCAATACCCAAGATCTCTTCACTTGCAAAATAGATCTCAGTTAAATAACCCCAATGGCCAATTCAATTCAAATAATTCACATGCATTCATCCTCCCAGCTATACACTTTCCAACAATCTCCAATCTATATATTATATATATATATATATATATATATATATAATATATATATATATGATTTAAAACAAAACAAATTACTTACAAACTTGTGTTGGCCAGATAATTAGAATTGATGGCCCTTCACAAATTGCCCGAAGGCTCCCAACCAGAAAACCTCTCACACTCCCTCTCTCTGATCCTCAATGTCTTTGAGGATTCCTAATTTATAAAACTAAGCATGATCTAGAATCACTCAACTAAAAGCTCTATGAGTCTACATGCAATGCATAGACATGGTAAAAAGCATCTTGATGCTTTTTCCCATCTTTTTCCTGTTCCAAAATAGAAAAGCTTTCCTTTTCCCATAATGATCCACATTCATTGCTTTATGCCTAAAAACAATCCCTATTTTATTAAAAATAACAAAATATTTAAAATTATCACACCCCCCTTTTTATTCCATATTTACAAATGAAGAGGGTCTTGATGCTCCTCCATCATGCACCCAACCTTAAAATTAATCATGATCCCCTGATCATGTGTTGGGATCTGTGTATGCCTGGATCCCACACCTTGTGCTGTAAATTTCCATTTGCCGCTGCTTTTGTCTGTTGTTCTCCTCCAGGTCTCCACACTTTATACTGCTTTGCTACACTAGCTGTACTCTTGCAATCTTCTGCTGTCTTCCGTTTGCTACTTCTCCTTTGTTTCGCTGGTGCTGGTCCCTTTTGGGATTCCTTCATCATCATTCGCCTCATCATTTCAATTTGTTTGTCTAACATCTTTTCTCCAGCATCTTCATTTAGACCTGTACTCGCAAAACAATTGTTAGAATAAAAATCATAAGGCATCAGTGCCTCTTCTGTTGCTATCATTGTTGTCTCAACTATCACTATGGATGTTGCTGCCGCTGTCGCCATAGATGTTGCTACCGCTATCACCATAGATGTTTCTACCTCCCAAAATTCCCGTCCCTTTGCAACATGCTTTGGCTCATCACCTGCAATTTCATCTGTAACTTCATCTGCAACTTCATCTGCCACTTTTCCCTCTTGTTCACTGCACTAGCCTCTTTCTTCTGCAATCTACTTATCATACTCTAGATTCTCCAACCAATATTCTAACAATGCAATCTCTCGGTAGCATCGCTAAAGCACCTCATCATCACCTACATTCATACACAACTCATCAGTTTTTAAACTGCAAGTCTTTTTAGTCCTCACTGCTTCCTTCAACAGTTTCCTTTGAACCAATCTGCATGTGGGATTTTCAAATTTCATCTCTGGCACAAGAATTTCTAAGTCCCTTTCTCACCAAAGCCAATCAGAATTTTGCCTCAACCTCCCTGCAATTGTCGCCAAATCCCTCTCTTTCCCTTCAGTGGAAAGATCCATTTTCCTTTCTGCTTTTCCTGCTCCTGCAGCCATTCTTCCAGTGCCTGTAACTGTGCCTTTATTTATGCAATCTTTCTTTCTCGAACTCCTGTAGTCATATCATCTCTGTGGCATTTCTCTGAACCTCTTCCTCTATCTCCTTTATGAATTTTAGTAGTCTTCTTCTTCGCCAAAAGTTCTTCAGCTATGCGTTGCATGAAGCCTCTGCCACAGCAAGCTCTCTTGCTGCCACTTACCTCACCAATCCTTCCCTCCGGATCTGGTCTTTTCGTAATCATAGTTCCTCTGCTGGAACCTTTTGAGCATCCTCCACTGCTCATGTAGGCTTCCCTCATCTGCAACTTTATTCAGCCTCTGTTGAATCTTCAGGTTCTGCCACATTCACTTCTCCTTCCTCCCGCTGAGATTTCTTCACTATTCCTATAAATCAATATTCATCAGTCCCAAAATCATCACATGCAATTAACAAAAAAAAACACTTGAACCTTCAAAGGAAACTGTTCCCGCTCTAATACCACCTGATGAAAATGAGAATTTGGGGGTTGCCCAAAATCCCAATTTCTTTAAAAAAACAAGATCCTGGACTTGTGGGTTATGGCCCACTCAATCTTTTCGGAAGCCTTTTAATCAATTTACCGTGGATCTTCATTAAATCTAGCATCATGCAATATCTGTGAGAGCTCCCATCTGTCATTCTTCAGATCAGGCCGGAAGCGTTGAAGAGTGTTGGCTCTGGTCCCATGCGCTGCACACTGTGTCAAGTTATTTTATAAACTGTCACACCTCCTAAAACGACAAAACTATTAAATTCCCGGTCGCTGGAACTAAACCTTTCGCTGCGCTGCAATAGGAATATCCAACCACCGTGAAAATAAAGTGTAAGGAATTATGCACACAGAGTTTTTTTTGAACGCACTCCACAATTCACATATGTAATATTGAAACACTACACAACCTGTAGCGTATTTCGGTGCGCTGTCCATAAAATATACACTGTCTACCAGTTTCAAAAGCGCTCATTGACATACAGGGCATATGTGCGTATAAATGTGGAATAGTCCCAAGTATTTGAGTGTGAATCATCACTAAAATTAGACAGATTGAGCACGCATGCACCACACCTCATTCCCTGAGGAACTTCCCGCTCAAAACTTGGATCATTGTCCTGAAATAGCCTATGAATGAGCATCAGCGCCTTCATTGCCACTACCCAATTGTGCATTCAAACTTAACATTAACCCAATCCGTCGTCACACACAATTATATTTAGTCAACATATATATAATAGTTACGC
Source organism: Pinus taeda (assembly GCA_000404065.3). Lineage (NCBI taxonomy): Eukaryota > Viridiplantae > Streptophyta > Pinopsida > Pinales > Pinaceae > Pinus > Pinus taeda. Next base: position 8,141 of record APFE031385897.1, read on the forward strand.
AATAATTCAGATCGCCATTGATCCTGTAAGTGATCAATGTTGATCAAAAAACTCACACACAGAAATTAACTTATAGATTTAATTACAAATCCATAGCTTAACACGTAGGGTATACAAACAACACTAAACCGAGGTTTATATATTACACAAAACACTTACAAAATTCAGGCATTTCAGCCTTAAACCGAGCTCATGCTCGACTACATTTTACTCACACAGTTTTTCCTCACAAAAACATATATCCATCACACCCTATTACATTACATTTATGAGATATATTGGAAGGATCGATCAGATCTTCTCCTAGTTTTTTTTTATAATGAAAACTCTCCAAAAGCGTGCATGGCTATTAACAACTGCTTTAAATCCACTTTAAATCTATTTTTCTGCTTTAAAAGAGGCTTTTCTCTATTCTGATCCTCTGGTCCAGGTTTGCTCGCTTAGTTGCTGGGTGCTCCCGCATCACACATGGTGAAAAGCATCTTGAGGCTTTTTCCCATCTTTTTCCCTGTTCTAAAATAGAAAAGCTTTCCTTATCCCCATAATGATCCACATTCACTGCTTTATGCCTAAAAGCACTCCCTATTTTATTGAAAATAACAAAATATTTAAAATTATCACACCCCCCTTTTTATTCCATATTTACAAATGAAGAGGGTATTGATGCTCCTGCATCAATCGGCCAGTGAACTGAGCCTCCAAAAGGAAGAATACCTGCTATTATTTCCTTATCTAGAAGCATGAGCTCCTTAGAGATCGTGAATCTGTCTAGCTTGGAAGCTCCCACGGAATCCCCTCCTCTTTTGTTGTTCCATGTACATAGACTATTGTTTGTCTCAATGTCCACCAGCTTCATGTTTTATGAAAAGATTTGGAAAGCTGAGGAATCTTTGTTTAGTGCTCTTGTACCCCATTTTTTCTCCAAGAGAGATCTAATCATGTTGAAGTCTCCTCCTATAATCAATGGTAGCCTTGCATATCTGTTCTGAAGGTCCACCAAGGAATCAATAAACCTGATTTTGTCATCTAACCTTTGGGGGCCATAAACATTACTAAATAAGTGTCCCTATCTCCTACAGGTTGTATTACAACTCATAAATAATTCCTTGATGCCTCAGTATCAATTATTCCTATCTTTTGGGGATTCCAGAGGGTGAGGATACCCCGTGCTGTATTTTCTGCTTTGAATTCTATAAATTCATATCCACTGAGCCACTTACTATGGATTTGCCTTAACTTTTGAATAAAGCATTTCGTTTCTTGGACAAAAATTACATCCGAAGCTCCCTGTTTCTTTCTGTTATTCAACATTCTCTCTTTTCTCTTGCTTCCTAGACCTCTGATGTTCCAAGTTGTAAACTTCATAATTACAGATTGGTAAAAGAGTAACTCGTTAGATATTTCATCTTACCTGAGTCTATCATGAGCTTGCCACATTCCATTAGTAGCTCATTTTGCTTTCTTCTTCCTATTTTTCTTCCTAGGTTTCTCGGAGCTAATCGTGGAGTTGTTTTTACTATTTTCAATCCTTGGTTGCCCTATCTTTCAATGTTGTTTTCTTCTGCCAAGCCCTTTGCGTGAGTTTTCCATAAGAATAACTGCTTTATTCGATTGCATTCTTCTTGTAGTAGAGATTCTACCTGTCCAGTTGTTCCCTTATTCAAGAACCCTTCTAGATCTAGGTTTTCTCTCTCAAGAATCTCGTGTAATTCATTGTCTTCTATTTCCATCTCACTCTGGGTCATTTCCTGATCCATATCCATCTCTCATTCACTCATCATGATCCCTTTCTATTTTTCATTTACGTGTTCCTGATCATGTTCTTCTTTCTTCTCCTACTTATCATAACCATCCTTCATGACTTGATCTTCAACTGTTGTTTCTTCCTCCTCTTCAAGAACATGAAACTAATTAGGCCTCACCTTTTGGCCTCCACTTAGGTGATGTTTTGGCCCTTTTTTGCTGCTTTTACATTTGTGAGTTACTTTGTAAAAGCTATCTATTTCTTTCATTGTGTTAGGTTTGCTTTTGTTCTCTCCTTTTCATCATAAACCTCTAATACGACCTCGTCGGAAGTGCTCGGGATAGATCTATCTCTACACAAATCCTAGCAAAGGAGGTATATTTTCCCCTTCTTGTGGCTTCAGAAGTTTTGACATACCTTCCTAATTTATTGCCTATTGTTGTTAGTCATTATATTTTCCAATAATCCAAAGGTAGAGAATAGAGTCTTACCCGGACTGAGGTAAATGTTTCTGCTCCTGAATGAAGTTCATTATCCATGGCCCCATATAGAGCCCTACTGCTTCATAGAAGTAGGGCCCGCCTTCAATCACTCTCTCTTTGTCTTCAATATTCGCAAACACCACATTGAATAATCCCTTGGATCCTAGATGAAGATCAATGGTTCCTTTAGGCTTCCAATGGTATCTGATCCATGTTTGTAAAGCCTTTTCATTGGGCCAACCATAGTCCCATGAATTTGCATATGATTGTATAAGTTTGCATGTGCTCCATGTGCTCTTGCAGCCATGGGTCATTTAAGATTACTTTGGGAGTGATTTCAGTTTTGGGCTTGCAGGGTTCCTTTTGTTTCATGTCTTTTGTTTCTTGTTTTTTTTGTCATTTTCCTCCTTGTCCTTTGAGCCATCATTCTCCTTAGCTTTGTTACTTTCTGTTTCCTCTTCCTTGTGTTTTCCTCCTTCCTTAGTGTTACCTATGCCTGCAGGTTTCTTGCCCTTGTTGGCCACTGCTTCTTTGTAGGAGGGAGTGAAGCTCCCTTCTCTGCGTCAATCCATGGAGAAAACCCTCCATAGAAACCCTCAACCCTAGTATTCCACTCTTCCTTTCTCCCTCTCTCCCAGGTTTATCGGTGTTCCTACATTAAAATAATATTATTTCATAATTAAAAATCTTTTATTTATTTATTATATTTAATTCGCATTTACTAAAGCATTTTTTTAAACTCATTTGTACTCGCTGAATCCTAACTATAATCGATCGCTACTACCATCACCATCATTTTTTAATTAACGGAAGAGTGACACCATTCGACATTCTATGCTTGCCACGGAGGGCAGATGTGGGATCAGTAATACGTCTTGAATTTATTCAACAAGTCGTTGAATCGAGCAGCCGAGAACCGAAACGCCTTTGCATCCCCGGGACCGACGACAAGTATGATGGTGGACGGCTTCGTGCGCCTCCGATGTGGGAAGTCCACATCAGTGGTCAAAATCACCAAGTTTGAGCGTGACGATCCTGGGCAGGGCAAACATAAAGTGCACGTCAGATGATGCTTGAGGCCTGAGGAGACGAAGGCAGGGAGGCAGGGCAGGTATAGAGTCGGCCCTCTCACGCTTCAACCATAGTTGACGGGAAAACCTCCAGAATTTCCTTGCCCCGCCATGTATTTTGCTCTTTATCGTAGTCGTATTCGTGACCACCACAAAGAGTGAGTCTGCACACATCCCCATGAATTTACGTTGAAATAGGTTAAAACTAGCATTTGCACCTTATGTTGCTAAGGAAACGTCGTAAGGCATAGACTCGGGAAGAATAGAGACATATGAATGGATATTGTTGAAAGCAAGGGTGGATGATAATAAGTTACAATTGCAATAGTTAGTTATGTGTATTCTGAAAATGGATATTTTGTAAATAATAATAGTTTGTGGAAGAATAGCGACATGTGAATGGACATTGTTGAAAGAATGGGTGAATGTTAATGAGTTACAATTGAAAGTATTAGTTACGTGCATTTTGAATATGGATATTTTGTAACTAATGGTAGTGTGTGGAAGAATAACAACATGTGAATTGACATTGTTGAAAGCTAGGGTGGATGAGAATGAGTTATACTTGAAATTATTAGCTATGTGTATTTTGAATATGGCTATTTTGTAAATAATAGTAATGTCATGTAGAGGTTATCCATTATCCATGTAGTTGTTTTTGTTTATGTGAACATGTTTTTGTACATTATTTTAAAGAGTTTTGTTTTTTTTTGTTTTGTTTTGGTTTTTTTTTTTGTCTTCCGAAATGTAATTTTTCCATATGCTACCTATTTATGGTGTTTTTAAAAAATACTAGTAGATTGTAATGGAAGAGGTGAAAAAAACAATACGACATTGTGAACAACATCATGGTTGTCGTTACATATTTGAAAATGCATGAAAAATTGTTGGAGCCATTGAAGCTTGGAGTAAAAAACTTATCCTTCACACCATCTACTCTGAAGTAGACCTCAAGTAAGTCTTCTAGTTTTTAAGGCATCATGCTTTCAATGAGTTTAACCTTCTAAAGATTGCCTACTTCTAGACATCATAGGTTTCTTAATCAATTATAGGTAGGAAATCTGTTGCAATGAGGTGAGAGTTGTTCTTAAAAAGTGTTCAGATCCATGTTTTGGGTGTGTTTCTTTTCTAAGCCTTGCCAACTTACTAGTTGATGACAGTTGCAGCTCCAACACTCGATAAGTATGAAAATCAGAATTACTCCAAGAAACCAAATTGAAGTTTGTCTATTCTTCCAAGTTGAATGCATTGATTGCTGTTGTGGATGAGAATGAGTTATACTTGAAATTATTAGCTATGTGTATTTTGAATATGGCTATTTTGTAAATAATAGTAATGTCATGTAGAGGTTATCCATTATCCATGTAGTTGTTTTTGTTTATGTGAACATGTTTTTGTACATTATTTTAAAGAGTTTTGCTTTTTTTTGTTTTGTTTTGGTTTTGTTTTGCTTTTTTTTTTTTTTGTCTTCTGAAATGTAATTTTTCCATATGCTACCTATTTATGGTGTTATTAAAAAATACTAGTAGATTGTAATGGAAAAGGTGAAAAAAACAATACGACATTGTGAACAACATCATGGTTGTCATTACATATTTGAAAATGCATGAAAAATTGTTGGAGCCATTGAAGCTTGGAGTAAAAAACTTATCCTTCACACCATCTACTCTGAAGCAGACCTCAAGTAAGTCTTCTAGTTTTTAAGGCATCATGCTTTCAATGAGTTTAACCTTCTAA